>QXTE01000071.1:5856559-6146541 GCA_003942145.1 Platysternon megacephalum
GGGAGGGGGGGGGCGGGATGTTGCCCTCTTCACTGCAGTGTGTGTATCCCTCAGTCTTTGACTTTGGCGCAAGCCTGCTGTTGCTCTGCAGCTGTGATTAGATACATGCTACAATCAAGCTAATAAACCGAATGAGTTTCCTCCAAGCTTGGCGAAGAACAAAGGCCTTTTGAGACCCTGTTGACAATGGCTGTGTGCTGTTATCACATGCCTCTGGCGCCTGGAATAAGGCAGCTCCAGAAACAACTTTGCCCATAGGCAGGCGCTTTCCATTGTAGCCTTTGCAAATTTCCTGCCTTTCCCCCTCTCCAGAGCTAGTGCCTAGGAAATAGACTTATCCAGCGGGCAGGAGAATATCGCAGAGGTGCTGAGCGGCTCCACACTTCAGACTGTGACCGGATTTGCCTTTTAACGGGACCTTTGCAGCCTGCTCGTTCTGAATATTTGTGGGAGAAAAAGCACTTTGCCTACATGGCTGGCTCACCCACAAGTTACGAGCTGGACGTAGGGATGGCTGGGTGAGGCTCTCTGGCCTGCATTAGGCAGGAGGTCAGACTAGATGATCCAAATAGTCCCTTTTGGCCTTAAAAATCTGTCTCTCTCTAGATAGTTTGAACGATGCACCCTCTAAAATGAGCCCCTGATTAATTTGTAGGCCAGTTGTGTTTGATGCTCCATATAATGTGACATCTAATTCCAGAGCCCCTGCAAAAGAGTGTTTCCTTCTCCCCTTGGTGGTTGTGCTGACACTGCTCAGTGGAGCTGAGGTGTTGCTAGGTACGTTGAGACGAGGTCAGCTCAAGTCAAATCCTGACCCTGTGCTCCAAAGGTGTGACTCTGACATAGGCAGGAGCTTGTGTTTACTGTGTAACTCACCCGGACGCTGTAACGTCACAGTTCTTGTCTATGTCACCGTAAGAGCATGTGGCGCTGAACAGACTGTGCCCAGCACAGGTTCCCTGCCCAGCAGAGCTTGCAGTCAAGAGGCCTGCTCCTTCTAAACCCCTACTGACTGCATCTGGAGCAAGGCCAGCCTTGATCCCCCACTGCTGACTTGGTGGTTCCCCGTGATTGCCTTGCCTCTCCCGGGACAGGGCCTGATTCAGAGAGATCCTCTTGAAACAAGTGGGAGCTGCAGGTACCAGACCCCTCCCAGAGCCAGACGCTCACTGCACTACACCTGCAAAACGGAAGCCCCACTGGGAATATCCCTGTCCCCTCCCTCGCTGAGTGTCCTGGAGTCTGAGGCTGCTACG
This sequence comes from Platysternon megacephalum, assembly GCA_003942145.1. Taxonomy (NCBI): domain Eukaryota; kingdom Metazoa; phylum Chordata; order Testudines; family Platysternidae; genus Platysternon; species Platysternon megacephalum. Next base: position 5,857,816 of record QXTE01000071.1, read on the forward strand.
GGGGAACCAGCGGGAGAGAGCAGGTGTGGCAGAGGGGTATGAGCCCCAAAGCACAACGTATTCCCTGATTACCCAGCGTAGGCTGAGCGAGGCACAGGGCCCTCGACACTGGCTCCTTTGTTAGCTGCTTCCTTTGCTTTGTCTTGTTCCTTATCTCGCTGCAATTAAATAAAACCCTTTTCTTGGCTCCCCGCAGTTAAAACCACAGAATTCATCCATCGGCTCCTCACGTCCCGGTTCCTCAGGGCGTTTCTCTTGGTTTATTAGTTTTTGGGACTTGGGGCTCTCTCTGTTTTACTTTTTTTAAATGATTGCCAAGGCCAGGGGTTGTTCCGGCTCCAGCAGTGGAGGGAGGTTGTGGGACTATAAGCACGTTCCTTTGGCAGAGGAAGAGCTCAGCCGTGGGGAATGGCAGAACCAGGGCGTGCTCTGGCACCGTGCATACCAGCGAGGGGCAGGATCGTATCCAGGGTGATTTGGCCCCACGGATCTCGCTAGACTCTCATTTCTTGGCTCCAGGGGCATGGTAACTAGTGGCCCGCGTGAGAGAGATTTCACCTTCTGGCTGTGGTACAAAGAAGCCAGAGTCCTAGTAAGCATAGATTCACTCAGTTTCAGCCTGACCTCCTGTATGTCACAGGCCATTAAATTCCACCCAGACAGTTACCCCTGTATTGAGTCCAGTAAGTTGTTTGGCTGAAGCAGATCTCCAGAAAGGCAGCCAGTCTTGGTTTGAAGAGATCAAGAGAGAGAGAATCCACCACTTCCAATGGTTATTCAACCTCACTGTTAAAAAATGTGTGCCTAATTTCTCTTTTAAATTTGTCTGGCTTCAGCGTCCAGCCATTGAGTCTTGTTACTCCTCTTTCTGCTAGATCAAAGAGCTCTTTGGAGTCAGGATTTTCTCCTCGTGAAGGTGCTTGGACACTGTAGTCAAGTCACCTCTCAATCTTCCTTTTAAGCAGCAAGACAGATTGAGCTTTTGAAGTCTCTCGCTGTCGGGCATTTTCTCCAGCCCTCGAATCGTTTTTGTGGCTCTTGCCTGTACTTTCTCCAAGTGTTCAGCATCTTTTTTAAAATGTGGGCACCGGACCTGGACACAGTGTCGCTCCCACCAACGCCGTGTACAGAGGTAAAATCACCTCCCTGCCCACTGCGCCCTTGGTTTTATACGTCCAAGGATCGCACTGGCCCTGTTAGCTGCGGCATCGGGCTGGTTGCTCATGCTCAGCTGCTTATCCGTGGTGACCCCTGGAGCCTTGGTAGGAAGGTGTTGAGTGGAGGGATGACACAATGTCCAGCATGCTAATGAAGAGCATCAGTCAATGGAAATAGAAATGGCTGGCGGAACAGAGACGGTGACTTGGGAGAAACGCGGGGACACAGAGAGATGGTGCACTGCTGCATGGCTCCGGGTGGGCTGGCTCATGGCAGTGTTGAGCTCCGTTCCGATCGTGCTTTACGGATTAACGGGTGTGTTGTGAGCAAGACACGAGAAGTCATTCTTCCGCTCTACTCTGCGCTGGTTAGGCCCCAACTGGAGTATTGTGTCCAGTTCTGGGCCCCGCATTTCAAGAAAGATGTGGAGAAATTGGAGAGGGTCCAGAGAAGAGCAACAAGAATGATTAAAGGTCTAGAGAACATGACCTATGAAGGAGGTTTGTTTACTCTGGAGAAGAGAAGACTGAGAGGGGACATGATAGCAGTTTTCAGGTATCTAAAAGGGTGTCATAAGCAGGAAGGAGAAAACTTGTTCACCTTAGCCTCTAAGGATAGAACAAGAAGCAATGGGCTTAAACTGCAGCAAGGGAGGTTTAGGTTGGACATTAGGAAAAAGTTCCTAACTGTCAGGGTGGTTAAAGACTGGAATAAACTGCCTAGGGAGGTTGTGGAATCTCCATCTCTGGAGATATTTAAGAGTAGGTTAGATAAATGTCTATCCGGGATGGTCTAGACAGTATTTGGTCCTGCCATGAGGACTGGATGACCTCTCGAGGTCCCTTCCAGTCCTAGAATCTATGAATCTCTTCTTTTAACTTTCTCTTCCTTTCCTCTGCCAAGGAACCGCTGGTTGTGAAAGACAATTGCAGCTGGAGACTGATGCCAGCGATTCATCGCTGTCAGTGCCCCCAGAGCGCACGGGGGTGTGAGGTGCTGTCCACGCTGTCCTTGCCCCAAGAGCCTATCATCTGCAGAGAAAAGACAGGCAAAGAGTGGGAGGGGAGTCAGAGGCACTGAGAAGGGAAGTCAAGGTCACCCAGCAGATCAGTGGCGGAGCTGGGAACACAGCCCAGGTCTCCTGAGTCCCCATTCAGTGCCCTGCCCACTGGACCTTACTGCCTGGGGGAGGGAAAGGGTCTGTCTGCTGACCCCAAAGATGGGCTGGGTGCTCGGTCAGAGTGAGGGCTTCTGAGGGGCAGGAGATGCTTTGAGGCACTGCCTGCACCGCGGGGGATTCCTAGAGGGCAGGAGGGGCGCAGAGTCTGGCCCCAGTAATACAGCGCGGAGAGGGGTACGCAGTGTCCAGCATGTGGAGAAAACGTTTCTCAGTGTATGCTGGGAGGAGGCGACAATGTCTCTGAAGCAACAGCATCGGGGCGGCCCTGCCCAGACCAGGGGATTTTCCCAGCCCGTCCGCGGCGCTAGGTGGGATGCACCAGATGCGTCACTAGCACAGCTCCAGAGCCGTCCTGGCTGAAGAACTTTCCGACCTCTCCGGAGGGCGGCTTGATGTTGCCGAGGGAGTCGTGCGGAGTTTCTTTCGGCTGCTCTCTGCCAGGCAGCCAATGGCTGCAGGCTGGGTGTCCCCTTTCCCTCCCCTCGCTGGGAAGAGCGTGTTTGTGCTGGCCCCGGGTCAGTGGGGCTCGCAGTGCAGTTTACTTGAGTGAACTCTCCAGGCATGAGGTCGGTTGTAATGGGAATAAAGCGTCGTTTTCTCCCTGGCTGTGTCTCCACTCGGGGGCCCGCCAGGCAAAGTCTGGAGGCAGAGGGATGTTTGTAAGCTGCGGTGGGCAGGAGATTAATGGAAGATGCAGTCAAATGGAAATTGGTTCAACCCATTAAAGCTAAACTACGTGGGCAGGTTTGGGTTCCAGGGACCAACAAAATGCATGTCCTTCCACCTGGAGGGAGGCCCGTGTCCGCATGGGCCATGGGGGTACGCAGCAGTGCATGGCTTGGCCTGTGCTTCATCTCTTTTCCTCTGCAACAGGGTAGCTGCTTCAAACTGGAGTCTCCTCTAGGAATTTCTCCCCTGTCCAGCCTGGCGGTAGTAACAAGAGACTCATGAGTCTCTATCGTGCCCTCCATCCCAAAACAAGCTACGGAAGCTGCCTCACTGGCATGCAGCTGCTTCTTGGGTGGAACACAGCCACTGATATAACAACACACAAGCCGCGCATTAGCACAGGATGCGGGGGAGAGAGAAGGATCCCGTATCCAGCTGAAACTGCGGAGGAGGTTTCATAGGCAGGATGGAATTACCCGAATTGGTGGCTTGGCCAGAGCTCTGGATTCAGTGTCGGGGGTGGCAAAGCTGTGTGGAATGTTTCCAATGCTCCCTTTGGGCCTCGAGACTTGGGGTGGTGAGAGAGCTGCCGGGGAGAGGCAGGGAGCAGCAAGCAGAGGCTGAGGCCTGTGGACTATAACGTGTTAAATACATTGCAGGCGAGTGGCTGCCCCTGGGTACAGAGAGACTGCAGAGCTGCAGGATTCTCATGGCACATAAATTATGCAATTATAGGAAATGTGATCCGTCAGCTAAGGTTACGCAGAGAGGGCTCAGGGCAGGAAATGGGACCCCTGGTGAATCTGGAACAGCCCCCTTTCCCTGCAACTGTGGCAAACAGATTTGGTACAAATGGGTGGCCGACAGCTTCATGTTACTGAAGGGCCCAGGCCTATCTAACTCCGAGGGCAGTGGGGGGTGTCTGTGGGGCGCAGCATGGCTCTGAGTGCTAGGCTACGGAGCTAGCCTGGTAGTGTTCTCCAGGGGGCACATAGAAGGCTCCAGTTTAAGAGCACAGGGGCTAAGCTGTTTCCTTCTGTTGACATTCTCTGGCTCAGAAAGACATTCCCTTCTCCGAGACCATGTGCGCGTGGGGAACACGCCAGAGAAGGCTCCCTGGTGGGAAGGAGGCGGCGAAGGGCTGTGACATTGGGCACGTCACTTATGGCCTGTTTTTCAACTCTAAAACAACAAGGAGTCCTTGTGGCACCTTAGAGACTAACTAATTTATTTGGGCATAAGCTTTCGTGGGCTAGAACCCACTTCATCAGATACATGGAATGGAAAATACAGTAGCAGGTATAAATACACAGCACATGAAAAAATGGGAGTTGCCATATCAAGTTGGGAGGTCAGTGCTAACGAGACAATTCAATTAAGGTGGAAGTGGCCTATTCTCAACAGTTGATAAGAAGGGGTGAATACCAAAGGGGGAAAAATCAGTTTTGTAGTGCTAATGAGGCCAGTGGAATCAAGGTGGCCCATTTCAAACAGTTGACAAGAAGGTGTGAGTATCAGCAGGGGGAAATTAGTTTTTGTAGTGACCCATCCACTCCCAGTCTTTATTCAGGCCTAATTTGATGGTGTCCAGTTTGCAAATTAATTCCAGTTCTGCAGTTTCACGTTGGAGTCTGTTTTTGAAGTTTTTTTGTTGAAGAATTGCCACTTTTAAGTCTGTTATTGAGTGTCCAGGGAGATTGAAGTGTTCTCCTACTGGTTTTTGAACGTTATACTTCCTGATGTTAGATTTGTGTCCGTTTATTCTTTGGCGTAGAGACTGTCCGGTTTGGCCAATGTACATGGCAGAGGGGCATTGCTGGCACATGATGGCATAGATCACATTGGTAGATATGCGGGTGAACGAGCCCCTGATGGTGTGGCTGAGGTGGTTAGATCCTATAACGGTTCCCTTTTCAACCCTGTTCAGTATGTTGGGTTCAGAGTTCTTTTGAAAATCTGAACATGAGAATCACAACGGGATTGGTGGGGTGCTGGGCAGTTTTGAAACTCTGGCCTGGACTTGGAGCTGAGCCCCTTCTCTGGCCTTTAATTGCCCCGTGCCTCAGTTTCCCACTTTATAGATGGGAAGTAGTGATACCTGCCCAGTTTTGAGTAAAGCTCTTTCCAGCGAAGTGTTGTTACTGAGCATCCCCTAGCGCAAGCACATGACAGTTTTTAACAGGGTAATTGAAAGGACGATTGAAATGATACTTGTATGCAGCGTGCTCACGCATACACATGTCCATATGAACCAGTGTTACACAGGGCCAGTGACAAAAGACCCCTAGCCAGTTTCTGGTCATATCAAGCTGGGCAGGCACGTTTGCAGCAGCAGCTGGCCTGCTGTGGGATTCAGCCCATAGACTCTTCGCTGAGACGTTGCTGGGAGTCGTCCAGGAGGGACCTTGCACAAAAATGCAGGTGGGTTCTCCCAGGGTGGCTTTACCTTTGCTGTCCTCTTTAGCGCTGTGCGGATGGAGCAGGCCGTGCTGCAGCCAAGCACATTGGGTGGGCTGGGGTGTGCGTCTCTCCCGTCGAGTTGTCTAAGCAGAGAGCGGGGAGGAGAAGCAGTAGTTTGAGCAGGGAGGAGCCCCGGGCTAGAGAGCAAAGAGAAATCTAAAAGCCAAGGGTTCTTAACAGGCTGCAGAACCATAACCGACCCCAGGCAGCTCCAAGGACTCTTTGAAGCAGGGTTTAATGGGAAAGCAACCTCTGGGGCTTAGGGAACTGACCCAAGCATCACCTCCCCTATCCAATGTCTGCCTGTGCCAGGCTGGGTTCCTGGGGGATGGCCTATGGGTAATAAATCAGTCCCCATGCGTAAAAGCGAAGGGGGCTGAATTGTCGATGTGGCTCTGCAGATACAGGCAGAGACTTGGATTCCTGCCGCCACGCATGGAATGGAATAGGCTGAATCTCCATGGTGGCTGCACTGCTGATTCAATCTGACATTGTTAGAGCAGGTCCCACCCTGAGCCCACCAAACCCTGGGTGTGTTTGGATCTGAATCCAGCCTTGCTCCTCCAGCTTATCTCCCCCCTCATGGGAACGTCCCTGAATGGGCCATGCTAGCCCTGCGCCAGGATTGTGGAGGGTGTCTCCCGCGTCCGGGAGGAAGGGTGCCATCCTCTATGGAATCCTATAGAGTCTTACATCACTTCCATGACAGCACCCTGGCCTGCTCGTTAGGTTCTGCAGTTCTTTCAAATCCATAAGCACGAGGCTCATTAATTCCCAGCGAGCCGGGCTCTGCAGCAGTGTTAGTGAGCATGGGGCCGCGGGTTGCTGCTCCTGGCTCTTGGGGTTTCTCTCTCACTCACTCAAGGGGCAGCCTCGGCATTTGCATTGTGCTGTCAGGACTGTGTGGGTTTCACTGAGTAGGACAAGCAGCGTGGAATGGAACCCCATGTGCTCCCAGCAGGGCCGGATTAACTTTTTGTGGGCCCGGCGCCAAACATATTTGTGGGCCCCCATTGGGGAAATAGAGCATGCGATGGGGGGCGGTCCGCAGAGCGAGGGGCCGGTTGGGGGCAATGAGGCACAGTGGGAGTGGCCCCACTCAGTCCAGCACAAGGGCACTGTTTACAAACCCCAAACTGCTAGACGCACACTGGCTGGCCCACCCAGCCCTGCGCTGCCAGCGTGCCCCTTCCACACTGCCCCCTGCCCAGTGCCCTGCCCTTATGCCAGCGCCCCCTCACCCAGAGACCTCCCCCCCAGATCCCTACGCCCAGCGCCCCCTCACCCAGAGACCTCCCCCCCCCTCCCCCCGCCACTCCACACCACCCTCCCCCCCCCCCCCCCACCACCCCCCCCCCCACCCCGCACCCCCCCCCCCCCCACACCCCGCCCTGCCCCCCGCCCAGCCCCCCCTCACCCAGAGACCTCCCCCGCAGATCCCTACGCCCAGCGCCCCCTCACCCAGAGACCCCTCCTGCTCACCTCCCACCACAACTACACAGCACCCTGCACACCATACCCCCTGCCCAGCTCCCCCACCCACAGATCCCCTACTGTCCGGCACCCCCTTCACAGTCCCACCACCACAGCTGCACAGTGCCCCATATTCCTGAGGGAATTCTGCATCAAATTCTGTGCATAATATTTTTAAATTCTGAATTTTTTTTTATAATAAATAAATGTGGAAGCTCCACCACGGCAGTGGAGAGCACAGGCCACTGGCTGCATGGAGGTGGGAGAATACCCTGCAGCCCCCCCGGACAGGGACTTGGCAGTGAGACTGAACCTGACCCTGACACAGCACAAGGGCCAGGCCTGCCACAGAAACACCCTGGGGCCCTGCCCCTTTTGCGCCCGGCACACCAGATGTGGGCAGGGAGGATCAGCCCGGCAGCAGGATCCAAGTGCAGAGGGACTTAGTGTGGGGGTATCCAGATGGGGGTAAGAGGGTTCTGTGGGGGGAAATCTGGGTGCAGGCAGCTCAGTGGGGGATCTGGATGCACAGGGAGGTGCCAGGTGCAGGGGCAATGGGAGTTTGCAGGGGGGACCAAGTGAAAGTGGTTAGAGCTCAGCGGGGGGTGGGGGGGTGGGGAGGAGGAGTCTGGGTGCAGAGGAAGTGGGGTTGTTGTACTTAAAGTACTGCACAGGATCTTTTCAGGGGGAATAAGGCAAACGCCACATTCATTGGTAATACATGCATCAATCAGCACCGTATCATATGCATATGATCTATATTACACTCACACACACAAACACACACTGTCTTGTTGTTGGTGTTACCAGCTAGTTGCTCCCCTTAACTTCACTGGCCAGGTGAGTTAGATAGGGGAGGGGTGGAGCCGGGCTTCTGCCGATCCGGATCGATGCTCCGATGTTGACAAGACGAGACCCGGGGTCCTCTGCAAGACACCTCACATTTATAGCAGCTTCCCTCTCATGCAAATCTATACCAGATTCAAAATCTGTGTCTGTCAGTTGGTCCTTTGTGCTGCTTCCTTCTGGGTGTTGTCCCAGTGCTGTTCAGAGAGGGTGTTTCCAAAAGAAGGTGCTTGCTTCTAACGTGCGTGGGCCCCCCCCCCCGCCCGTCAATATGTCTGCGTTTCTTTAGTGAGCCCACTTGACAAGTTCTGCTCATTCACACCTCATTCATTCAACACGGCAATTGATTAAGGGAGGGGGGGGGGGGAGAGATCTTATTCTACTCCTAGCAAAAAGACATTTTTCTTGTACTTTAACTATCTTTAGGGGCTATAACATTATACCAAAGGCTTAACACAAAGTTTTCTACATAGGGATCTGATACAAAGTTCCTATATCAAAGGACTTCATACAAAGTTGTATGAAAATAGCTTAATACAGGGTTATATGAAGAGGCATAATACAAAGTCATATGAAAGTTATGTGAAGATGCTTAATACAGAGATTTATCTACAGGGTTCATTTGGGTGGGGGTCTAGGTGGTTGGGGGGGCTTATCGGGGTGGTACAGATGCAGGGGAGGTGGGGGCTTGTCAGGGTGAGGGTTTGATGGGCCTGCTTAACAGGGGGGCCCCAACTGCTGCCAAGGGGATCCGCATGCTGGGCCCCCGTTACCCCTATCCCAGGGATCGGCAACCTTCGGCCCGCCAGGGTAAGCCCCCTGGCCGGCCGGGCCGGTTTGTTTACCTGCTGCGTCCGCAGGTTTGGCCGATCGCGGCTCCCACTGGCCGTGGTTTGCCGCTCCAGGCCAATGGGGGGCTGCGAGAAGCCGCGCCCAGCACATCCCTCATCCTGCAGCCCCCCCATTGGCCTGGAGCCGCGATCCGCTGAACCTGCGGACGCGGCAGGTAAACAAACTGGCACGGCCCACCAGGGGGCTTACTCTGGCGGGCCGCGGGCCGAAGGTTGCCAATCTCTGCCCTATCCCCTTCTCTTCCCCATCCCATGCCCCTTCCCCACCACTCCATCTCCTCCCCATCTCACCCCCTTCCTTCCCCACTGCCTCTGTCCCCCTGCCCCACCACGGGCACTCACTGTTGTACAAGATGAAGGAGGGCTCCCAGCACCCAGAAGGGAGCTCAACCAGCACTAGGACCCAGAAGGTGGTGTCACAGAGTAGGTCTGCTCGTTCCACCCCCCCTCCCCAAGCCCCCACCCCGCCTCTTCTCTGTCTCCTCTCCCCAGGTGAGCATGCAGCCGCCCCCCTCCTGCCGGCAAACAGCTGATCGAAACAGCTGATCGGCGGGAAGGAGCAAGCTGTGAGAGGAGGCAGGGGAGGGAGGGTTTGGCTGCCTTACTGCAGCAGGAGCCTCAGTGCCAGGAGCACCAAGCTTCTGCCCCCCCCTCCCCCCTTGCAGGAGAGAGCGGGGGGGGGGGGCGGAGAAGAGTGAGTGTGGGCCCGTCAGCTCGTCCTGGGCTGCACGTTCCTTCTTCACCGGTGCGGAAGGAGGCCCTGGACTGTTTTACACGTGGGGGGGGGGGCAGACCCTTGTCCGCTGCCTCCTCTGCAGAGCTCCAAGTTTGCAAGCGCTCGTGAGCACAGAGCGAGGCCCTGGCATCTTCCCCTCCTTCCAACCGGCAGGGACCAGCCTCGCTCCCTGTTCCCCTCTGAGAGAGAATTAGAGAGCGATTGAATTGAAAGCTGCTAATGAGGTTCCTGCCTAGCACTTTGCAGCCCTGGCTCTGACTGGCTGGGGAATCTAAGCCCGCAGCAGGGACAACAATAGGGTCCCTTTCTGCTGCCCGGTCCATGCAGGATCTCAAAGCGCTTTGCAAACACCGAGTTAACCCTTGCACCTCCTGGCCCTTCCCCCCATGGCCAGTGTTCCCCAGAGGTTTATGTGCCCTGCCAGGCCGGTTATCCTGCCTGGCTAGCGCGGTGCAGCCGTTGCGAAGGGCCAGCAGGCTCCTGCTCCCTTGGAAAGCAGTGCTGTGAAGTGGAGCCGCGAAGGTCCCGACACCCGTACTGGATAATGGGGCCGGCTGTAGAAAGAGGCACCAGAGGGGTCCAGGTCAAGGTTATTTCAACCCTATTGTCTCTCTCAGACCTGTCCATCCGGCATGGCCCGGGATCCGCCTGGGCCGGGATTCCTTCTGCCCCCTCCCGGGGGGAATGTCCTTGCCAACTCCTCCCCTCCAGCCAGCCCACTTGCTGATCAAGATACCTGCTTGGCTGCTGGGAGCGGCAAGGGGTCTCCGGCAGGCGCCACAGTACTGCCCTCATTCCAGAGATTTACGCGTGAATCGAGCTAGGGCGGAGGGGGTGCCAGTCCAGTTCCTCGTGGACAGGCGCCCGCCTCACAAGCGGTGCCACCGCACAGGGCACTGATGTCCCAGCCCCGTTTTTCAGCAGCCTGGGAAGTCTCTGGCAGTTGTTTTCCCATCATAGAGCAGGTGAACGGATGAAGCCGTTGCTGGCATCAGTGCATCATCCCACTACCCTTGGGCAAGTGGAGGACAAGGAGGAGGCCCCTCCAGGCAGCCCGGCCTCGGGCTGTGGCATTGGCTACGCGTACCAGGTGTTTGCCAGCTGGTGCCATGGCTCCCTGTCCAAGGGACCTTCCAGCGCTGTTTGCACCCAGTCTGGGCTCCCCTGAGCTGGGTCGACACGACGTGGGGGGAGTGATCTGCCAGGAGCACTGTGCTGGGCTGCTCTGCCCCCCACCAGGATACGGAGCCTCCTGCCGGCCACAGGCTTCCTTTCTATCTCTTTTCTCTCTCTCTCTTTCTCCAGGGACCTCAAGAACAACTTGATCAGCACGATCCAGCCCGGCGCGTTCCTTGGCCTCTCGGAGCTGAAGCGCTTGTAAGTGGCTCCGGGCCCCTGGTTCACTCTTCTGGGAGAGTCGAGCCTGCCGCTGGCTCGTGGGCGGGGGCCGGTGCACAGACCAGACCCCATCCACGCAGGGTCCCCTCTCTGCACCCCCCAACCTGGGCTTTGAAACAGCCCGACTCCGGGAGCTACCTGTCCTGCCGCTTCGCCCCACACACCGGGCAGGTGCTGGGCGCACTCACAGCAGCTGCTGCCCGGCTCTCAGCAGCGCCTGGATCCTGTCAGTCGGCTCGTTTGTCCAGCGCTGCTCCCTGCAGCACCGGAGGCTCCCCCCAGCAAGGCACAGCCGGCACCGGCTTCCAGCGCTCACACAGCTCTTATGTCCCTTCTGCTTGTTTCCAGAGACATCTCCAACAACCGCATCGGCTGCCTCGGCGCCAGCGTCTTCCAGGGACTCGCCAACCTCCTCCGGCTGTAAGTACCCGGGAGGGGCCCGTGGGAGGGGTGTGGCACTGGGGGGCTCCCTGGAGGGCACCTGCCCGCAGGCACAGCGCTGGCCAGGGGCTTTCGGCTGTTGTGGAGCAGCACCCTCACACTTGCTCTGCCGGTCTCGCCCTCGTTCCCCTTCCCACCCGGCAGCAGGACCCTCCTCTCTGCTAGCAAGGGATGGAGCAAAGGCTATAGCCTTTCCTGCCGCTCCATCTCGCTACCACCGGCCCTTCGCCTGGGACGGCTTGGCCCCCACCAGCCAGAGCCTAGCAATAGACACACTCCAACTCCTGAGTGAGTCCCCTGAGCGTCCCCCGGCCATGTCCAGCCCCTGTTCCACTGGGCACTCACCGAATTACCAGCCCTGCTGTTCCCAGCTTACCAGTTACACCCGAGACTACAGCTCGGCTTCACGCTCCGCACTTAGGTTTGTTTACAGAGGGAGCCTGTACAAGTTTATTTAACGAGGAGCAGAGATGCCAATGAGAGCAAGCGGGATGTTGAAAACAAAGGGTTACACATATACACTAAAAGCATCACATGCCTGCGAGAGCCTAAACTTAACTGATAGGATGTTGTTATGCCAGAAGAGGAAACGCTCATTCGACATCCTTCCAGCAGGTAACAGCCAGACTTGGCTGGGAGCGTCTGTTCGTGAAGCAAGCCCACTGCTTACTTCCTAGGCGATGCTACCAGGGTGTCCCCGTGCAACCCCCGAGAGATCAAAACAACCCTTTGGTTTTTGTTGCGGAATCGGGCACCCTCCCGAGGTTCCTTCCTGTAGATGTGCAATGTCCCGTTGGTTTCTGAATTGGGATTAGCTGGTGGCTCAGGAGGCAGAGGGGGATCCATTGGGAAGTATACAGTGCATCTGACCCAGCTGATAGATAAGCACCTCCTGCTTGTCAGGAAGGAACCTCCCGGTGCCCTGCTTTAACTCCCAGCCTTACGAACGTCATTTCCAGGATAGGTCCGTCACTCCGTAACTGTGAATGTCCCCTTATCCTTTTGCCATGGCCAGTGTGTTAGTGGCTCTCTGTAGAGACCTCACATGCCCCCTTCAGTGAATTATTGTGCACATAACTGACCCAGAGATCCCTAAAAAACTCTGTGCGCCCTCTATGCCCTCAGCCAGGTGGCATCAAGAGGGCCACGGGGACACGAGCCCACCCAGGGTACTGTCGTCTCTGATCTTCAGTCTCTCTTGGATTTAGACACGTGGGCGGGAGTCTGGATTGTGGGGAAGAAAGGAGGAGAGAGACCCCTGCCCCTCAGCCAGCCACCCCTTGGCCGCTCCCAGCCTCCCCCCACAGCCTTCCCAGCCACCTGCTTGCCCAGTGGCTCCGTTAGCTCTCTGGGTCCCAAGCACAGAGTGACTTAGCTTCTGGGGGCAGACGCTTCAGAGCAGCTCCTACGGGAGAATGCGTGTGACGATGGCTGAACGGTCTGTCTGACGGGCGAAGGTAGCGCTCAGCGCGGAGCTCATTAAAGGCCCTTGCTGCTCAGCCTGTCGTGTGGGCTCCTCTGTCCCCACCTGTCTGGGGAGCTCATTAAGTGCTGCTGGGCGATTGTGTGCATTCTTGATCAAAGTGAGCTTTAAAACCCCAAGACGCAAGCGGGGCCGGGCCTCTTGTTTTTGCTTTTCTCCGTAAAAGCAGGCCAGGGAGGGGGGCTAAGCCGGAGAACAAAAGCTGAGCGGGACTGAAATGGCTGGAGAGATTCTGGGGGGAATTGGATTAAAGGAAAAAGCAAACATTTGCCCTGAGTTTTCAGTGTGCATCTCTGTATAATCCGTGATGCTAGCGTGTTGAGAGTTTGTAAAGTGAGAGGGAGTAACTGAGCCCCAGGACTCCTGGGTTCTCGTCCCAGCGCCTGGGGACTGGGCGTCAAGACTTCTGGCCTTACATTTTCCAAAGTGACTAGTGATTTTGGGGGCCCACATGAGACCTAAAGGGCCCTGGTTTTCAGAGGGCAGATACTCAGCACTTCCCGTGTGTCGGGCCCCTTTAAAACGTCTCATCGGACCCCCAGAACACTTGTGACGAGGTAGGCCCTTGGGTTCTATTTCTGGGCCTGCCTCAGACGGTGTCCCCGCTCTGTGCCTCAGTTTCCCATCTGTAACATGGGGATAATGGTGGTCGCCCCCTCACAGAGGGAGTAGTGAAGTGAGGCTGAATGACGGTTTGAGGTGGTTGGGCTCCATACAGGGTGAGCTGGGGCGAATTCTTTGGCCTGAGATACACAGGAGATGATCTGTGGAGTGGCTCTATGGAACGCAGGGTGTTTATTGTGTCCGGTAGCCCTGCAACGGGCCAGGTGCCGTATGAACACAGCTCCCCGTCCCTGCACCGAGAGCTCTCTTTAAGGTCCCAGTTCAGCAGTCTTAGCGGTTGAGGCGAAAGCTGTCACGTGCTCCCTGGAGCCAGGAGCTTTCCCGCCCCGGAGTGGGGTGCGGGGGAGGCAGAAGTGTTGGGAGAGCAGGTTTTGCAGTCTCTGGAAATGCCCATTCCCTGCCCTGGCTCTGCGCCGGGAGATGTTTGCACTGGGACTTGGCTTGGTGCATTTGCCCAGCAGGTCAGAGCGCATCAGCCCAACCTCTGTCACCTCCAGCCCGGTTCTTGTCTCCTCTCACAGGAACGTGTCAGGGAATATTTTCTCCAGCCTCCAGCCCGGCGTCTTTGACGAGCTGCCGTCTCTGAAAGTCGTGTGAGTATTTCGCTGAGAGGAAAGGGCGTGTCGCAAGGCCCCCCTCACCAGGGAGAGTCGCCCTGGCCAGCAGGGAGCTGAGCGAGAGGTGTGCGCTCACGCCGAGTGCCCTGCAGACGTGGTGTACCCACACGTGTGCGCTCTGGCAGTTACACGTGTGTGCAGACTGGCACGGGGACAGCAGTATGCGTAGCTGCCCGTGTCCTGCCGCGACGGGTACACCCTCTGTGTGTTGCTCCGGTGACGCTCCGGCCTCCTGCAGTGAGCGTCCTGGGGAGAGGCCTCGTGCTGTTACCTGTCCCAGCGCGGACCCCGGTGCCCGGCGGTCCCCAGCCACTGAGGCATGGGGGTCCTGGCAGCGGCTGGGCTCACTCTGCCGAAACCCGTCTCTGTGGGGCCTCTGCCGTCCCTGACTCCAGCCCTTGGGGTTTGCCTCTTCCAGTGACTTTGCCACCGAGTACCTGACGTGCGACTGCAACCTGCGCTGGACGCTGCCCTGGTCCAGGAACCGCTCGGCTCAGATCTCCGACAAGACGCTGTGCATCTACCCCAGCCCCCTGCACGCCAAGCCGCTGAGGAGCGTCAGGGAGAGCCAGCTGCAGTGTGGTGAGGCAGCCTGGCCTTGAGCGCCACTCCCAGAGCGCAGAGGGCAGGGGGTGGGCAGCGTGGAGTAGCTGAGGGCCAGCCCCTAAGCCGTCCGTCAGGCCTCTGACCGCCAAGGCTCTGGATAACCCCCTCGGCTCACCGCGGGCCCAGTAGGGAGTCGGCTAGTGCCAGCCGGGCTGGTGGATGCCAGTCTGGCTAGGGATGGGACCGAGACCGACTCCAGCCTGTGAATCGTGACCCACAGGGGCCTCCGGTCATGACCGACCCAGGTGGGCTGGGCACCGCCGGAGGGGGCTCCCTTGGCTCACCCAGGTATCTCGGCCCTTTCCCACAGTGGGCGCCCCGGAGCTGCACACCCACCACCTGATCCCTTCGCTGCGGCAGGTGGTGTTCCAGGGCGACCGCTTGCCCTTCCAGTGCACAGCCACCTACCTGGACAGCAGCACCCGCATCCGGTGGTACCACAACCGGGTGCTGGTGGAGGGGGACGAGCAGACCGGCATCATCCTGGAGGAGAGTCTCATCCACGACTGCACCTTCATCACCAGGTACGGGGCGGGCGCCATCCCGCCCGGGCTGCTGGCCTGGGCGCTGGGCAGCGAGTCATAGGCACTGGGGGAGGATGCCCCGGCATAAGCGCTCCGTGGTGCAGCCGGTGTCCCAAGCTGCTCTGGGCAGGGGCCCGGTTCCCAAAGGCTCAGCTCAGCCCTGGCCAGGGGTCGCTCTGGACCTTGACAGCTCCTGCTGAAACCGAGCCCACGGGAGCTGGGATTCCTGACTAAGCCTCACCTGGGTGCATGGCGCTCTGCTTCACCTGGGGCCTTGGTGCCTAACTCCCCTAGGTTTCTTTATAAATCCCATCTGGGATTTTTATTGATGGGCTAAATGGCCACGTTTTCTTGTCAGCTGCCACGTCCTCCCCAGAGGTGGCTGCCTTGTGGTGGCATTTGAAATGATCTCCGGGCCTCGGTTTGGGCCCCCGCCCCAAAGGAAAGCGCTGGGTGAGCCCTGGGGAGATGTCGCCAGTGGGTTAGCCGTGGGTACGGATGCAGACACGCCTCCGCCTGTCGCTCGATGGGACCTAGGGCAGTGCCAGGCGTGTCAGCGAGCGCCGCTGCCCCTCAGGCCGGGGGAGGAGAGAGGCTGTGTGTTCTCCTCTCGTAGCCTCCTG
Organism: Platysternon megacephalum; assembly: GCA_003942145.1. Taxonomy (NCBI): domain Eukaryota; kingdom Metazoa; phylum Chordata; order Testudines; family Platysternidae; genus Platysternon; species Platysternon megacephalum. The sequence continues at coordinate 5,873,505 of QXTE01000071.1, forward strand.
GCTTCTCAGATGCGAGCGTTTGCCTTGTCCCCCGCAGCGAGCTCATCCTCTCCAACATCCACGTCTCTGCCAACGGCGAGTGGGAATGCGCCGTCTCCACCTCCCAGGGCAACGTCAGCAAGAAGGTGGAGATCGTGGTGCTGGAGACGTCGGCCTCGTACTGCCCGGCCGAGAGGGTCACCAACAACCGCGGGGACTTCAGGTCAGAACTGGGGCCGCCGCACCCCGACGCCCACCCTCCAGCGGCAGCTCCCGGTCGCTGCCCCGCGCCTGCTGCCCAGTTACCCGTGGGGGAAAGGGCCTTGGGGAGGAGTGGCCTCTTCACGGTTCCTGCTGGGATCGGTGTGTGGTGAGCGCCCCCGGCAGGGCACCGGGTTGCTGGCACAAGGGGCACTGGGTTTCCCTGTGGGGCTGCTGAGGGTACCGGGTTGCTGGGCCAGCTGCAGTGTAGAGGAGTCCCTTTCGCCAGCTGCCCCTACAACCCTGGGGGCGTCGGGGGAGTTCCCTCCGCCTTCCTCCATCAGGACGAAGAGTTCGGCTGCCTGGGAGAATTGGAGGGCATGGGGGAAAAGGGGGTAGGCCACGGTTTGCCCTGTGAGCCCAGTCCCCGGGTCCCTCCAGCCCAGCCTCCAACACCTGGTGCTTCCGAGAGGAGTGGAAAGCTGCCCCGTGGGGTGGGGTGTGGCTGGAGATCCCGCCTGGTTGATAGTTGGTGTCCGTTTGCAGAGTCCCCCAGCGCCGCTAACTGCAGACAGAGCGTGGGAGGCGGGGGGCCAGGCGGCAGCGCAGCAGGCGGGGGGGTGTCAGGGGGTGTTTTCCGCTGGCTCCCCCACTCCTCGGGCTGCAGGCGCAAGGGGGTGCTGAGACTCAGTCCCGCACGTGACCCGGCGTCTGGCAGTGATTAGGCAGCCGTCGATAGGGAGGCTTCTTTGAAAGGCTTCCCGTGCTGGCAGCGCAGACGGGCTCCAGAAGCAGAGGTGTTGGAATTTCTCTGGCAAGAGACGAAAGGCTTTGGGAGCCCACTGTAACCTCGGCGGGGCCTTCGTGGAATATAAATTACTGGTACAGTAAATATGGCTTCAATTAGCAGGACCCCCCGCCCCCTCCGCTCCGCTCTGAGCAGGATATGGAGTTCGATGCCTCGGGCACCCGGAGCTGGGCTGTGTGGAGGGCACCCGGCACAGAGGGGTTTGGGGGGTTTACTTGCTGCCAGTGGGTTGGGGGAATATGGGGGGGGGGGTGAGGAGGGTGTAGGGGGATGAAGGCTGCCAGGGAGCGATACAGGGTACAGGGCAACTGGAGACCTGTGGGGATATAGGCGGGCTTGGGGGAAGGGCTCAGGGGCTGCTGGGGGGTGTACAGGGGTGGTTTGGGGCCTGAGAGTGCAATGGGCTGCGGTGGGGGGTACAGAGGGATGCAGAGGAGGCTGGTGCCCATGGGGACATACAGGGAGTACATGGGCAGCAGGCTGCCAAGGGGTGGGGAGGAGTTAGGGGTCCAGTGGCATTACCGGGCTGTGAGAGCTGCTAGACGGGTGGGGTCCATCCCGCTGAGGGCAGAGGGGCACGGGCAGGGTGGTGTCTGACACTGGGGCACCAAGGGCTCAGGCAAAGCAGCCCGCCCCATCCACACTGCCAGCTCCAGCCGGGATCAGCGCTCCCCGGGGGATTTATTCCAGAATAAGCCATGGTGTGAATGTAATGCCCGAAAGCTCTTTGGGACTAGCCCCCATGTGGGCACGCCGAGTCCGGGAGAGCGTGTCCACGCCAGACAGCCGTTCTAGTCAATCTCCCCACGCAGACGAACCCTTTGCCCCTGCAGCCTGATCAGGTTCATTCCAGCCATTGGGTCTCACGATCGGTGCAAAGGACTGTGGGAAGCGGGAAGAATTCCGGGCTTGGAGGTCTGCTGAGCGGAACTGGGGGAAGGCATGTGACCTCCACGGGCCTCCCTCCTGTAATCCAGCTGTTGCGGTAGCGGGGGAGCAGGGAGTGGCTCAGAAACCAGATGTTGAAACAGCTGGGTCGAGCCGAGATTTCCAGGAAGGGAAATAAATTACCCCATAAAAATCTCAGCTGCTCTGTGGATTGTCTGAAGTTTTCCTCTTTGTCACGTCCTGCACGCAGCTGGAAAACTTTGTCCCGATCCCCCTTGGGATGTTCCCCCCGTGCACAGACGTGTGCCTGCTCCCCCACTCCGTGCTAGCAGAGCCTCCTTGCTGTTTGCACCCGCCTGGTTCGTGGGCAGTTGACCCAGCAGAGCCCCGAGGAAATGGTGCTTGTTAACGTACCAGACGGGGTGCTCACCGGCTGCTTTTGGTCATCGGCGAGCTGAGTCTGGGTGGGGGGCGTCTGTCCAGTTCCCAGCAGACAGGGGCTAGATCAGTGTTACAAAAGGAGCGGGTGGGCCAACCCCCCTTGCCTTGTGACGACAGGGTCGCCAGTGCTCCGGGTTCTCTGGCTGGCCCCTTCCACCCCTCACTAACCCACCTCCGGCACCGAGCCTGTGCTGCTGCCTGCAGCTGCTGAGCCTCAGCTGTCAGCCCATCCCCGGAGGGGCCCTGAGCGCCCCAGGGGAGGGACCGTTCCGCTGGGAGCCTGCCCGCTGCCGTGCTGCGTGCTGGGAGAACCCCAGGCAGGCTCCGGATGCCCCCGGCTCCCTCAGCGGGGCCGTGCGCCCAGCTCTGCACAGCCGGTTTGCATTTCTCCCCCACTGTGGTTATTTTGTCTGGCTCGGGCTCCCTTGAGGCTGGCGGTGGGTTCCCAGGGCTGCGGCAGGGGAGCTGGGAGCGGGGCTAATCACAGCCTAGCCCGGCCGTGGTGCTGACTCAGTGCGCTGCAGGAGGGCTAGGCATTATTTTCCTTTTATCATTCAGGAAATGGAAATCGGCCTGCCTGTTCCCCCCCCCCCCCCCCCCCCCCCCCCCCCCCCCCCCCCCCCCCCCCCCCNTCTCTGTCTGCTTGTGGGGGGCCCCCAGCTCCTGCCTGCCTGTCCCCCTCTGTCTGGGCTCCAATGGTCTCTGTGGAAGCCTAGCTCCGGGCTGGGGGAAGGTGTCATCTGGCTGCCCTGGTGTCTGGACCCCTCTGTCAGTCAGTCTCAGGAGGGGATAGCCTGGGCAGCGGGAGGCCATGCTGCCCCCGCCCACATGCTCAGCAGGACACCCAAAGGTGGGAGGGGAGCCTCTGTGGCCCAGTAGTAACGTCCAGGGCCCGGAGCGGGGCTGGTTGCTGGGGCAGGGCAGCGCGTTCTCGGCTAAGGCTCTCATCCTTTCCCGAGTCCCGAGAGGCTGGCCAGCCTAGGGATGTACATGCTAGAGAATGCAGCTGAAAATCCCCCCCGTGGGATGCACCTGCCTGCTTAGATTTAACCTGCTTCCGCACATACCAAGTGGTGAGTGCCGCGGGCCTGGGACTGACAGACGGAGCGGGCTGCTGCGGCTGGGAGTCAGGGCTCTGGGGTTCCCTGGTTGGCATTGCCACTGGCCTTTGGGCAAGTCCCTTCTCCTGTCAGGGCAGCCTGGAAGGCCGGAGCAGAAGGTGCTTGGAGGAGGCAGGCGCTGCAGCTGTTGTTGTTGTTATTTTAAATGTCATTCTTTACGGCGCTCCGAAGCGCACAGCACAGGGGCCAAGGCGCTCCTCGGTTACCCTTTATTATTATTGTAGGGCCTGCAGGCCAGGGCTGGGGATCAAGGCCCCTTAGTGCCAGGCACGCCGAGAGCAGACACTGCCCCAGCTCCCAACCCAGGATTTGGGCTGCACGCAGCGGGGCGAATTAGCCCACAAACTGGGGTGTTAGCGGGACGGCAGCCAGACCGGTCCCCAGTGCAGGGACCTGCCAGCTCCGTGGCGAAGGGTTTCCAGGAGGGACTGAAAGGGGACGATTTGGGGGCTCCGCGGATTTTGGTGGGGATCCTTCCTATCGCAGGGGCGGCAGGAGAGAGAACAGGGAGGGCGCTGGGTGCCGGGCGATGGAGAATGGTGCATCGGGGGCCTTGCAGGCCGAGCACATTCTCGCTGCACGTCTCCCCTTTTCGTCTAGGTGGCCCCGCACCTTGGGCGGCATCACCGCCTACCAGTCCTGCCTGCAGTACCCCTTCACCTCGCTGGCCGCCAACGGGGGCCCCGCGGCGGAGATGCAGGCGTCGCGGCGCTGCGACCGCCTGGGGCGCTGGGAGGAGGGCGACTACTCGCACTGCCTGTACACCAACGACATCACCCGCGTGCTCTACACCTTTGTGCTGGTGAGTGGGGCCTGGCTGAGAGCCAGGGAAGGAAAGTTTCTTCTTTGCCCGTCTGGCCTGCCTGTCTTGACGGCATGCGTCGTCTGTCTGTCTGTCTGTCTGCAGTATGCATCTGCATGCGTGCATCTCTGTCTGTCCGTCTGCTTGCTTCTCTGTCTGTCTGCAGTGTGCATCCGTCTGCCTGCCAGCCTGTCTGTCCAGTGGCAGCCTGCCTGTCCGTCCGTCTGCAGTATGCGTTTTGCCTGCCTCTCTCTCTCTCTCTCTGGCCATCTGCAGCGTGCATCTGTCTGCTTGCCAGCCTGGCTGTCCCCCACGCCCACTGCGCTGCCTCCCGGCCCCCTGCTTCCCACGGGGTGGCGTTTGTAGCGTTACTCCCACGCTCTGTCTGGAGTTAGAGGCGCTGGGGGACTCTGCAGACAGACCCCAACTATCAACCGGGAGGGCAGGACTGGCGCCGCTGGGCTCCCGTCTGCCAGCCTGTCTGTCCGTCTGTCTGCCTGTCACGTTTCCAGGCGAGCGTGGCCATGGTCTGTCTGGGCCAGTTGCCGCTCAGTGACCGTTCTGTAGATGGGGCATTTCTGAGGCAGTCTCTGCCCCAGCTCCCTGGCAGGGTTGTGTTGGGCTAGCGGGAGGGGGGTATTGACCCAGCTAGTGACTCCCCCGTTGCCCCTGCAGATGCCCATCAATGCCTCCAATGCCCTGACGCTGGCGCACCAGCTGCGCGTGTACACAGCTGAGGCTGCCAACTTCTCCGACATGATGGACGTCATCTATGTGGCCCAGATGATCGAGAAGTTCATTGGCTACGTGGACCAGATCAAGCAGGTACGGCTTTCTCCCTTGCCCCAGCTCCCCGTCGCGAGCCCTCTCTGCACAGCCCTTCCCTTCCCTCTGCCCCTTCCGCGCACGGCCTCCTCTGCCCCAGTTCTCCCTCTTCCCCCACACGTGGTGCTGTCCATGGGCGCTCAGCTCCTCGTCCCAGTGCCAAGGTGCCTGTGAGCAGAGCCCAGCCTGGGGGTCGAGGGCTTCAGGTATTCCCCTCCTCCAGCCCTTGAGCCCCTGCCCAGAGCAGTCACTGTCCTCCAGCCAGGCAGAGTATCCCCCAGCAGGCCCCCGCTGGCCCTCACACCCAGCTAGAGACAGGCTGATGTCACCACCCCAGGAGGGAGGCTGCGTGTCATAAACAGATAGTTAAGGGTTAATGCCTCCTTTACCTGTAAAGGGTTAAGAAGTTCACCTAGCCTAGCTGACACCTGACCAAAGGAACCAATGGGGGGACAAGATGTTTCAAAAGGACGGAGGGAAGTTCCATTTGTCTTGGGTCAGTTTCAGTTCTGGCCGGAGAGGAAAAGGAATCAGGAATCAAACAGGGTAGTGAGTATTTAGTGACAGAATTAGCTTATGTTCATTTTCTTTTTGTAACTTGTCTTGGGCATTAGAGGAATAATCAAATTGGCTATTTGTTGGTGTACTCAGGGTTTTGCCCAGGGGAACATCCTCTGTGTTTTAAATCTGTTGTCTGTGAGATCAGCTTGTATGCTGATCTCCCAGAGGTTTTTCTTTTACCTTTCTTTTCTTTAATTAAAAGCTGCCTTTTTAGAAACCTGATTGATTTTTCCTTGTTTTAAGATCCAAGGGGGTTGGATCTGGGCTCACCAGGAATTGGTGGGGGGATGGTTAACTTCTCCTTGTTTTAAGATCTCAGGGTTTAGGATCGGTGTTCACCAGGGAATCGGCGGAGGAGTCTCTCAAAACTACCCAGGGAAGGGTTGTAGTACTTGGGAGGAAAAGATTTTGTGGGAGAAGACTGAGTTTCCCAAATAACTCCAATATTTGGGTGGTGGCAGCATACTGATCTAAGCTGGTAATTAAGCTTAGGAGTTCTCATGCAGGTCCCCACATCTGTACCCTAAAGTTCAAAGTGGGGGTGAAACCTATGACACTGCGGCACACAGGTGGAGGGACCATCCCATGCTCCAAACGCCCCTGGGGAATCTTCCTTGAATCCCTGGGGCTGGGTGTGTCGGAGCCCACAACAACCACCCCCGTGCTCCCCCCCTCCAGCTCCCGGCCGTCATGGTGGAGATGGCAAGTAACATGATGCTGGTGGACGACCACATCCTGTGGATGGCTCAGATCGAGGACAAGGCCTGCACTGGCATCGTCCGCTCCGTGGAGAAGATCGCGGGCTACGTGCTCAGCGGCAACTCGCAGCATGTGGCCGTGGTAGGGCCCCAGGGCTGGGGAGCTGGGCAGGACTGGAGGGAGCTGGGGCTGGGGGTCAGCAGTGAGGGGTGCCGGGGGAGAGCGGCCTGGCCTCTGCCTCCAAGGCCGCTAGGCTCCTTGCGGCGGGTGCCCTGCTAACGCCCTGCCTGCTTTGCGCCCTCGGCAGAACTCGAGGAACATCGCCTTCGAGGCCTACTTGATCAAGCCGGAGAGCTACACGGGGCTGAGCTGCACGGCCTTCCAGAAGCGAGACGGCGGGCGCCCGTCGCTGCAGGAGCAGGAGGCCGAGCCCCTGGCTGACCAGCAGCTGAAGTTCAGGTGCACCACGGGCCGGCCCAACATCTCGCTGGCCAACTTCCACATCAAGGTACTGGGGGGTGGCGACGGGGAGGGGCGGGGCCGGGCCTGAGAGCTGCGCCGTCTGGGGCCTGCTAACCTGTTGCTCCCTGTCCCCTCAGAACAGCATCGCTCTGGCCTCCATCCAGCTGCCCCCCAGCCTGTTCTCCGCCTCGGCCCCGCTCTCCCCGCCCCAGGCCTGCAAGGTCCAGTTCCTGGTGTTCCGGAACGGCAAGCTCTTCCGCAGCACCGGCAACTCCTCCCGCCTGGCCGACAACGGCAAGCGCCGCAGCGTGGCCACCCCCGTGATCTACGCCGGGACACGTAAGGGGCACTAGCCTGGCACCGCCGCAGGGGGACAGGGCCGTTCCGCTGGGCTACGAGAGAGGCTGCTGTCAGCTGGTCAGACTGCCTCACACTGGAGCCCACGTCCCCCTCCCCCGGGGGGCTGCGCGCCTGTCGGCAGCTCAGACTCGCCAATCCCGTGACCCAGATGTGAAGCCGTAGGGGCCCCTGCTGGCCAAACTTACCTGGAAGGAGAGCGGCTGGCCTCTCCCCTGCCCACGTGGGGTCTGGCGGGGCACCGCCGTGGCAGCATGCAGAGGCCACGGGCCTGCCTTCCGCTAAGCATTGGTCGCTGCTGCTTTACTCTCCCCTCGTGCGTCAGGTAGGATGTTGCTTCGCCAGGTCCCGGGAGGCAGCCGCAGAGCAGGTACCCCAGGTCGGGCCCTGCCTGGGACCCTGGGCGGCAGGGAGCGGAATGAGAAAGCGAGGGACGAGCCCATGCAGTGCATCCGCTCAGCCGTTCTCCTCCCCTTCCCTCCCCAGATGGCTGTGGGGTCAGTAACCTCACCGAGCCCGTCACTGTCTCGCTGCGCCACTTCAGGGAAGGGGCCGACCCCATGCCTGCCCACTGGAACTTCGAGGTGCTGGGGGGCAACGGGGGCTGGAGCGCCGAGGGCTGTCAGCTGGCCCGCCGAGAGCCCAACATCACCACCCTGCTCGGCCGGCACCTGAACAACTTTGCAGTGCTCATGGTAGGGAGGGGCGTGCTGGGGTTCCTGGGGGGCAGGAGAGGGAGGGGAGACTGTGGCCTCCTGCCTGAAGTAGACTAGGGGTGTTATCCCGGGGGGTGGGGCAACTGCTCTCTCCTCTTCACACACTGGCTCCAAAGCACCACACCATGTTTGTCCTAGATTTATCCTACCCCCTCTCATAAGAACATAAGAGCGGCCGTACTGGGTCAGACCAAAGGTCCGTGAAGCTCAGTATCCTGTCCTGACCGTGGCCAGTGGCAGGTGCCCGAAAGGGAATGAACAGACAGGTAATCATCAAGCGATCCATGCCCTGTCACCCAATCCCAGCTTCTGGCAAACAGAGGCTAGGGACGCCATTCTTGCCCATCCTGGCTAATAGCCATTGATGGCCCTATCCTCCATGAATGTCTCTAGCTCCCTTTTGAAACCCGTTATAGTCTTGGCCTTCACAACGCCCTCTGGCAAGGAGTTCCAGAGGTTGGCAGTGCGTTGCGTGAAAAAATACTTTCTTGTGTTTGTTTTAAACCTGCTACCTATTAATTTCATTTGGTGGCTGTAACGATGCTGGTTCTGGCGGGACCCAACTGAGAGTGCCAATTCAGGACAAATTGCTTAAAACAGGGCAGTTACAGCCCAAGGCTGGGGTTTTTCCACCTCTAAGGCAAACCAAACCAGCCAGACAAAGAGGACTTTGGTCTCACCCCACTGGCTAACCACAAGTCACACAAGCAATTCCCTTAGACACTCCAGTTTCCCGGTATCACCACCAGTGCCACTCGTTATGGGGACAAATGGTTATGAAAACCAATACCCCAGTAAAAGAAAAAAGGTTCTCTCGATCCCAAAGAATCAAGCCCCAGACCCAGGTCAATCTACAAATCAGATCTTACCCACAAATTACGCTAGGCAGAGATAACACCAACTTGTCTGGGATGTTTCCCAGAAGCACAGGATAAGTTTGAAATACAGACAGCATAGAGCCAATATTCATAACTTCAACTACAAAATTGATATAACCATATAGACAGCATAATTATAACCAGCAAACCATAACCTTGTCTTAGACACCTCATTTGACCCTCTTTATACAAGATTTGGTGCCACTACGGGACTTTGGTTGCAACCATGTTCTATATGGTCCCAGTTCAAATCAATAACGTGACAGTGGCCCCTTGTTCTTGTAGTATGAGGAGGAGTAAATAACACTTCCTTCTTGACTTTCTCTATACCGCTCGTGATTTTATAGACCTCTATCATATCCCCCCTTAGTGGCCTCTTTTCCAAGCTGAAAAGGCCCAGTCTTATTAATCTCTCCTCATACGGAAGCCGTTCCATAGCCCTAATAATGTCTGTTGCCCTTTTCTGAACCTTTTCCAATTCCAATATATCTTTGTTGAGATGGGGCGACCACATCTGCACCCAGTATTCAAGGTGTGGGCGTACCATGGATTTATATGTAGAGGCAAAATGATATTTTCTGTCTTATGATCTATCCCTTTCTTGATGATTCCCAACATTCTGTTTGCTTTCTTGACTGCCGCTGTGCATTGAGTGGATGATTTCAGAGAACTATCCACAGTGACTCCAAGATCTCTTTCTTGAGCGGTAACAGCTAATTTCGACGTCGTCATTGTATACGTCTAGTTGGGATTATGGTTTCCAATGTGCATGACTTTGCATTTATTATCATTAAATGTCATCTGCCATTTTGTTGCCCAGTCACCCAGTTTTGTGAGATCCTTTTGTAGCTCTTTGCAGTCTGCCTGGGACTTAACTATCTTGAGTAGTTTTGTAGCATCTGCAAATTTTGCCACCTCAATGTTTACCCCCTTTTTCCAGATCGTTTATGAATATGTTGACTAGGACCGGACCCAGTACAGATCCCTGGGGGACATCACTATTTACCTCTCTCTATTCAGAAAACTGACCATTCATTCCTACTCTTTGTTTCCTATCTTTTAACCAGTTACCGACCCATGAGAGAACCTTCCCTCTTATCCCATGCCTGCTTACTTTGCTTAAGAGCCTTTGATGATGGACCTTGTCAAAGGCTTTCTGAAAATCTAAAGACACTGTATCCACTGGATCCTCTTTGTCCGCATGCTTGTTGACCCCCTCAAAGGATTCTAGTGGATTGGTGAGGCATGATTTCCCTTTACAAAAACCATGTTGACTCTTTCCCAACGAGTGACGTTCGTCTATGTGTTTGACAAATTTATTTGTTACCATAGTTTCAACCAATTTGCCCGGTACTGGAGTGAGGCTTACCAGCCTATAGTTGCCAGGGTCACCCCTGGAGCCCTTTTCAAAAATTGGCGTCACATTAGCTATCCTCCAGTCATTTGGTACAGCAGCTGATTTAAATGATAGGTTACAGATGACAGTTAGCAGTCCTGCAATTTCACATTTGAGTTCCTTCAGAACTCTTGGGTGAACACCATCAGGTCCTGGAGACTTATTACTGTTTAGTTTATCAACTTGTTCCAAAAAGCACCTCTGACACCTCAATTTGGGACAGTTCTTCAGATCTGTCACCCAAAAAGAATGGCTCAGTTTTGGTAATCTCCCTCACATCTTCAACAGTGAAGACCGAAGCAAAGAATTCATTTAGTTTCTGCGCAATGGCCTGATCGTCCTCGAGCGCTTCTTTAGCATCTCGATCGTCCAGTGGCCCCACTGATTATTGAGCAGGCTTCCTGCTTCTGATGTATTTAAAACAAAGTTTGCTATGACTTTTGGCGTCTTTGGCTAGCTGTTCCTCAAATTCTTTTTTGGTCTTTCTAATTATATTTTTACAGGTCAGTTGCCAGAGTTTATGCTCTTTTCTATTTTCCTCATTCGGATTGATCCTCCACTTTGTAAAGGATGCCTTTTTGCCTCTCACCGCTTCTTTGACTTTGTTGTTTAAGCACAGCGGCTCTTTAAGTTGAGACTTTATTATGGCGTCTTTAAAAAGTTTCCACGCGGCTTGCAGGGATTTCACTTTTGGCGCTGTACCTTTTAATTTCCGTTTCACTAACCTCCTCCTTTTTGTGTAGTTCCCCTTTCTGAAATGAAATGCTACCGTGTTGGGCCGCTGTGGAGTTTTCCCCGCCACAGGGATGTTAAATGTAATTATATTATGGTCACTATCACCAAGCGGTCCAGCTATATTCACCTCTTGGACCTGATCCTATGCTGCACTTAGGAGTAAATCAAGAATTTTGAGGGTTCAAGGACTAGCTGCTCCAAGAAGCAGTCATTTAAGGTGTCAAGCAACTTTATCTCAGCATCCCGTCCTGAGGTGACGTGTACCCAGTCAATATGGGGATAGTTGAAATCCCCCATTATTATTATTATTATTATTATTATTGAGTTTTTTATTTTAATAGCCTCCCTGAGCATTTCAGAGTCACTATCACATCCTAGTCAGGTGGTCGGGAATGTATGCCTACTGCTATATTCTTATTTTTCAAGCATGGAATGACTATCCATCGAGATTCTATGGTACAATTTAGTTCATTGAAGATTTTTACTTCATTTGATTCTACACTTTCTTTCACATACAGTGCCACTCCCGCACCAACACGACGTGTTCTGTCCTTCCGATATATTTTGTAACCTGTATTACTGTGTCCCATTGATTATCTGCATTCCGTCAGGTTTCTGTGATGCCGATTATATCAATATCCTCATTTAATTCTAGGCCCTCTAGTTCACCCATCTTATTATGTAGACGTCTAGCATTGGTATATAAGGACTTTAAAAACTTGTCATTTTTTGGCTGTCTGTTATCGCATGGGACTTTTTTTCACTCGACTGTTTGTTTCTCATCAGATCTTCCCTGTATTTGATCATTTTCCATCCTCTCCTCCTTATTAGGACATACGGAATCTCCAGTGATAGATCCTCCCCTAAGGGATGTCCGAACCACATGCTCCTCCGCACCCGTCAGCTTCCCCCAGCCCTTAGTTTAAAAAGTGTTCTACGACCATTTTAATTTTAAGTGTCAGCAATTTGGTTTAGGTGGAGCCCATGCTTCCCGTATAGGCTCCCCCTATCCCAAAGGTTTCCCCAATTCCTAATGAATCTAAACCCCTCCTCCCTACACCATTGTCTCATCCACGCATTGAAACTCTGCAGTTCTGCCTAACTGAAGTCCGGGACCTCCGTGGTAGCATTCTTGGAAATGCTTCCAGTTCCACGCCCATGGCCAATCTCTTACCTAGCAGCCTAAATGTGGCCTCCAGGATGTCTCTCCTATCCCTCCCCACGTCATTGGTACCTACATGTACCACGACCGCCAGCGCCTCTGCAGCACTACACATAAGTCTATCTCGATGTCTTGAGAGATCTGCAACCTTGGCACCGGGCAGGCGAGTCACCGTGCGGTTCTCCCGGTCATTGCAAACCCAGCTTTCTCTGTTTCTAATGATCGAATCGCCCATGACTAATACCTGTCTCTTCCTAATAACTGGAGTTCCCTCCCCCGGAGAGGTATCCTCAGTGCGAGAGGAGACCACGACATCATTCGGGAGGAGCGTCCCAACTAAGGGAACGTTGCCCTCTGCTCCTGTTGGATGTTCTCCTCCTCCTCCTCCTCCTGCTCAACAGCACAGAGGCTGTGAGACTGGGGGGGGACTGTTCTCCTGTGTCCCGAAAAGTCTCATCTAGGTACCTCTCTGTCTCCCTTAGCTCCTCCAGCTCAGCCACTCTGGGCTCCAAAGTCCGTACATGGTCTCGGAGGGCCAGGAGCAACTTGCACCGAATGCACACATACGCCACCTGCCCCTAGGGCAGGTAATCAGACATGCTGCATTGGGTGCAATAAACTGGGTAGGTCCCACTTTGTTGCTGGACTTCTGCCTGCATTCTCTTTGTACTCCCGAAGCTTGTTCCCTTGTTGGTGCTTTGTTTTTAATCGAGCGGCGTTTTGATTTTTAAGCGCAAAGAATGTTAGGTGTATCTAGCCCCTGTAAACTCCCTCACCAAACTCCTGTTAGCTGCTCCTGTTTGCTAGCTCCCCCCTGCCCCTTCCAGCTGGCCTGTAAGGAAGGGGAGAGAGCCCAGGTGGCAGAGGGGAGCATAACGGTCACTGTCCGCTGACGCACAGGATGTGGGCTGAGGCAGCGGCAATCCCCAGTGGCCGTGGCGTGGTGGTCTTGACTTAGCCAGCTTACGAGCGGCCCCCTGACCCTTCTGCTGGGTGGAGGCAGAGGAAGATGTGAAATTAATTTTGTTTTTGTAACTAGGAACTCAGCAATTTCCCCAGGGAGGCGCCAGGCCCGGCTGAGGTTCTGCATCCTGTTCTTTACACCTGCACCGCCCTCCTGCTGCTGTGCTTGTTCGCCACCATCATCACTTACATCGTCAACCACAGGTGAGCTGGGGCTGCAGCGAGGACGTGGTGCCGAACTCTGTCAAGCAGCTGCCACTTTCACCTCAGAGGTGGCTGCACTTTGGTGGTTTGGGGCTGAAAGGTAGATAAATAGCCTCTGGCCCTTGGCCATAGAAAGTGGCAGCTGGGGGAACGAGGGACCCGTCCACCAGCTTGGATTTGTTTCAGACTCACCGAGGCTGTAGCCAGCGGCCACAGCTGGGCTTGAGGCACTGCCTGGCAAATCGATCTTTAGGAGACTTTGCTGCAAGGTGTTTGTAGTGGAGCGAGAACCCCCTGGGCTCCTGTTTCCTGACAGAGGACACCAGAGCCAGTCAAACAAATCCTTCTTTCTTGTTCCCTGCTGCACAGTAATGCACGCAGCAGTCATCTTTCCACAGTAGTGCTCACACCACAGATCCGTCCGTTGGCCTCAGGAATCCTATTTTAAAAATCAAACTAAGGGTACATACGGTGTAACCCTTACCACCGCCCACCGAGAACCAGGTCACCAGAGAGCTGGGAAACCAGACACTCACTGAACGGTCTAGCTAACTGTAACGACAGTGCTGATTTTGGCATGGAGAACAGGCTGTGCTTGGTAATCATTAATTTGACCCCCTCCTGACTAAACCTGAGTGGCAGTGGGACCACGTATTGAGCGGGCATCTCTCCTACACGGAGACCGAGGTGGATATGCCAAACTGGAGAGGCACTGTCCAATGCCCAGGCCGTGCCTTCTTTTCCTGCAGCTCTGCTGTGAAAAATGGTAGCCTTAACTCTAACTGCAAATGGGTCTGTCTGCTTCACTAGGGATTCTAGTCCAGTTGGTCTCTAGGATCAGAATAGGCTTATAGATTGAAGCACATTTTCCTTATGCAAACCAGATTTTAGGGGCCACAGCCTTAGGATTGTTGTAAAGTAGGGATCGAATTCATCCTTTCTCCCGCTCTTGACTTTGGTAAGTGGGCAGGAGCAGGGACAGTCTGGCCCCTGGTGTAGAGTGCCCAGTACGAGGCAGAGCCCGGAGGTGCTCCTTCCATCCATAGAAGAGAAAAGTCTAGCTTGCAGAGGTGTGTAGCGTTCAGTGCAGCCTGCCCATTTCTACTCTGCTTTTTGGATGTCCGTACCATCACCCGTCACCCTGCCATCCTGGCCGGTGGGCGAGTTCTCCAGCTCTCTACTCGGTCTGCTTCTTGTCCTCTCGGGAATCGGCAAACTCTCCTCTTGGGGGTGCTTAAAATCCTTCCGGCTCTCTGGCCTCAAGTTTCCTACAATAAAGCCCAAACCGATCAGCCGTTGGAGAGCCATGCCATTTACCCTCTGTATTTCTTGCTAACCCCTTGCAGGTTAAGGAATCCGGCACGGTTTAATTCAAGTAAGGGCACTGGTATTTAGCAGCAGAATTACTTAAATATTTATTCCTGCCAGACCAAAAACATAGCACAATGCCGACGGCTTACAAAACAGACAACTTTATTTAATCTATTTATTACTGACCTCAGAACCAAATGTAGGAGTGGGCTGATAAAGTTTGTGGATGACACGAAGTTGGGAGGTATTGCCAATTCGGAAAAGGATCGGGATATCCTGCAGGGAGATTTGGATGACCTTGTAAACGGGAGTAATAGTAATAGGATGAAATTTAATAGTGAGAAGGGTAGGGTTATGCATTTAGGGATGACTAACAAGAATTTTAGTTAGAAGCTGGGGACGCATCAGTTGGAAGTAACGGACGAGGAGAAGGACCGTGGAGTCCTGGTCGATCGCAGGAGGACTATGAGTCGGCAATGTGATGTGGCCGTACAAAAAGCTAATGCGGTCTTGGGATGCATTAGGTGACGTATTTCTAGTAGAGATAAGGAGGTGCTAGTCCCGTTATACAAGGCATTGGTGAGACCTCATTTGGAGTACTGTGTGCAGTTCTGGTCTCCCATGTTTAAGAAGGATGAATTCAAACTGGAGCGGGTACAAAGAAGGGCCAGTAGGATGATCCGAAGAATGGAAAACCTGTCGTATGAAAGGAGCTTCGAGGAGCTCGGTTTGTTTACCTTAACCAAAAGAAGGCTGAGGGGAGATGTGATTGCTCTCTTTAAATATATCAGAGGGATAGATACCAGGGAGGGAGAGGAATTATTTCAGCTCAGTACTAACGTGGATACGAGAACAAATGGATACAAATTGGCCGTCGGGAAGTTGACGCTTGAAATTAGACGAAGGTTTCTAACCGTCTGAAGAGTGAAGTTCTGGAACGGCCTTCCGAGGGAAACAGTGGGGGCGAAAGACCTCTCTGGCTTTAAGATTAAGCTTGATAAGTTTATGGAGGGGATGGTTTAATGGGATAATGTGATCTTAGTCAATAGGTCAATAACATGACATCCCTGGTAATTAGGACCAATGGTCAATGATGGGATATTAAAAGTGACTACAGAGAACTTTTTCCCGAGTGTCTGGCTGGAGAGTCTTGCCCCCATGCTCGGGGTTGAGCCGATCGCCATATTGGGGGTCAGGAAGGAATTTTCCTCCAGGGTAGATTGGCAGAGGCCCTGGAGGTTTTTTGCCTTCCTCCGCAGCATGGGGTCGCTCGCTGGAGGATTCTCTGCAGCTTGAAGTCTTTGAATCATGATTTGGGGACTTCAACAGCTGAGTCAAGGGAGAGAATTATTCCAGGAGTGGGTGGGTCAGCTTTTGTGGCCTGCATCATGTGGGAGGTCAGACTAGATGATCATAATGATCCCTTCTGACCTTAAAGTTTATGAGTCTATGAGTAAACCTTGAATGTTGATGTCACTGTAATGAAACGAAATGTATGTAAAGTCACAGCATTAAACCTTGTTGATCACTAAGAGGTTTTTGTTTATTTTAAACAGTGGTGTGTTTTCTTCAAGATTAACACACTAGCATCACGGCTTGACTTTTAAAAAGCCTCAGATGTCAAGTCTGGCATTTTTCCTGACAGCAGACCAAATGCACAGGCATTCTCTGAGCCATCTGTATGTGCAGAGTTCAAGAGGTGGGAGTCCAGCTATGATCTTTTCTCCTACAATGTACAGCTGAGAATAGTTGTGTGCATGCTTCAAGATGTAAATGACCCTCTGACAGTCTTGGTAAAACAAACAATTCCAAAGTGATTGTGAAAGCTTCTCTTACGGCAACTCTTCTGGGATTACTGGGTACAGCGTTGGTGTTATTGACTCCTCTCTCTGAGGCTGTCCTCAGAGAGGACCTTCAAGGTACCTAGTACTATTATCATTCAGGTAAATGCTCGGTCCTTGGGAAGGCTACAACCCTGCCTCAGTAGTAGCATGTGTAGTACCTGTTTGCTAGAAGGGACTTTCAGAACATACAGCATGGTAGTGGTGAATTTGACCCGTCCAAGACAGCAGCTAATCAGCACTGTCACGTGCCTCTCTTTCAGCACCATTCAGATCTCCCGGAAGTGCTGGCACATGCTGCTCAACCTCTGTTTCTACATTGCCATGACGTCGGCCGTGTTTGCGGGAGGCATCACTCTGACCAACTACATGATTGTCTGCCAAGCAGTAAGTAAAGCTGGTCTGGACCTAGCTGTAGACAGCCCTAGGGAATGCAGACTTGTGTTCAAAGTGTTGAGGCCAGGTTAGAAGTGAGGAACATTATTCCCAGAGGCTCCGTGACAGACCACTACCCCGTGTGTCACAAGTGGCAGCATCCATGTCCGAGAGGCCCACATCGGGATGTGCAGAGATACTCCTTGGGAAGCGCTTCAGGTCGGGGCAGAGGCGATTGCTTCCTCTGGGGCTGAGCACAGTAGAAACACAGATGCAGGAGAAAAAGAGCAACAGCAGCTGGAATGCATTTAGCAGAGCAGGCCGAAGTTTGCCCCAGCATGGACTGCGGCCAGCCATTGTAACAGTAATTTATTAGTGTGTGAATCTAATGACTCCTAGTGGGAAAATGCACCCTTATGCCTGCTTACCTGACTGCTTTGTAACCTCTGGCCCTGTAGGTTGGCATCATTTTGCACTACTCCTCCTTATCCACTCTTCTGTGGATGGCAGTGAAGGCCAGAGTCCTCTACAAGGAGGTGACGTGGAAGGCGCCGCAGCAGCAGCAGGAAGGGGACGTGCCGCAGCCAGCCCCTCGGCCCATGCTACGGTACAGATGTTGCTCTTTGGTGCAGCTATTACTAGTGTGAAGTGAATGGCAAGAGACAGGCTTGGGAGAAAGCTGCAGGGAGTAGCACCCAGCCTGTCTTGTTCACTGCCTGGCAGCTAGCGTCACAACACTTAAGTAAGAGGTTGTCAATGTTGACATGTGTCGCAGCTGTCTTTCCTTGAAAAGTACCCGTGTGCTTGGTGTTACTCAATACAGACACTTCTTTTTGAGCCCATTGTCATTGCTTCTCTGGCTGGGCAACTTCCCTCAATGTGAGCTTTCTATCCCCCACCCCATTGTCACCATCAGTGTTGGGTTATTTAAAGGGTGCCACACCCCTTTGCAAGGAGAAGAAAGCGTAGTTCTCTCCCCAGATCCTCCATCTCACAGATGGCAGAGCCAGAGTTGTTGAAACTTCCCCCCAAATGTAAGTCACGCATGGAAGGTTTCAGCCCCTGGGATAAGAGACTTTGAACGTTACAAGCAGTCGATGGGGCTGGGAACCATTAAGCAACTGGTACTGTCATTGCTGCTGGAATAAAGGGAGTGAGTCCCACCTGCAAACGGGCACAGTCCTAACCAATGACGTTCTCCAGGGGTGGCAGGGTAACTGTGGCTTTGTTTGTGTTACAGATTCTATCTGATTGCTGGCGGGATCCCCCTCATCATCTGTGGGATCACAGCGGCTGTCAATATCCACAATTACCAGGATAACAACCCCTAGTAAGTGCTATGGGAGCAGTGAATTGTTCCTCCCTTACCTTCTTGCTGCCTCCTCCTCCTCCTTCAGGCAGTAGTGGTTAGCCTCGAGGGAGGAGAGGTGGCCTGGTCGGGGAAGGCCGATGTTGTGGCCGTGCAGATCAGAGACATGCAGGGAAGCTAATGGCCACTGTGCAAGGACACAATCCACTCTCTTCTTTTGTGGTCAGGTTGGGTCTGAATTCATTACTTGGGCTCTTGCAGATCTGATAGCTGCAGCTGAAGGTTACCCTTGGGCTGCTAGGGAACGGCTTCCTGACAGCATGCTCCATTATTGAGTGAGTGCCCATCAGCACCCATAGGAAATGGCTGCTGGAATGGTAGTTAGTTCTGAACCAGAAAGGAATGATCTTTCCGTGCCGTGATCCAACCCAATGCAATGCAGGTTTGGGGTTTGAATGCCATGTGCCACGAAACCAGGTGAGGATGTGTAGTTGGTTTGCAAAGGCGAGGGCGAAGAAGGGAACGATGTTCTAGGAGGGCCTGTGCCAGTGAAGGGGGTGTGCCTTTGTAAGTGTTTGAATCTATTCCTACAACACCCCATTGAACCCCCTGCTGTTTTGGAACGATGCACAGGCCTTTGTGTTTGTTTGGGGGTTACTAGCTGTGTGCTGAGCTTGTGTGATTGGTTGTTTCAAGGACCATGTGCTGTGGCTGGCAGGTGGAGGCTGTGAGCCCCAATGGATGGAAGCCTCTCTTCATTGGCTGAGCCACAGTCAGTGGGTGCGGCCAGCACGCAGGCTGGGGCTATATGCTGCAGTGCCCAAGCGACCAGGGAGCTTGGCGAACAGGGCTTGCTAACAGGGAGTTTCGCAAGGGAGTTTAAGCAGGGGAGGGCGAGGGGGCGAGGACCCCATGCCGTTCTTCAAGACTGCTGGAGGTGAGCAGAGACCACAGGCAGGCTGTGGAGGCCAGGGTGCTGGGACTGGAGGAGCTAGACAGGTATGTTGAAGTGGCTTGCCGGGACACTGTAGATCTGTCCCGCGACCGGTCAGACAGCCCCTGCACCCTTGAGGAGGATGAAGAAAGGCCCAGGCAAGCAGAGCAGTCAACAGAAGCAAAGGGAGAGCCTCCCATAGCTGCAACCCTCCTTCCAGACACTGTTAGGGTATCCTCTCGCACTGAGGTTACCTCTCCAGGGGAGGGAACTCCAGGCACTAGGAAAAGGCAGGTGTTAGTCATGGGAGATTCAATCATTGCAAACATCAACAGCTGGCTTTCTGATGACCAGAAGAACCATCTGATGACTTGCCTGCCTGGTGCAAAGGTTGCAGATCTCTCAAGGCATCCACATAGACTTCTCGGTAGTGCTGGGGAGGAGCCAGTGGTCATGGTGCCTGTAGGTATCAATGACATAGGAAAGGCCACACTTAGGCTCCTAGGGACAAGACTGAAATCCAGGACCTCTATGGTCTCATTCTCAGAAAGGCTCCCCATTCCACACACAGGGCCAGGTAGGCAGGCAGAGCTTCAGAGTCTCACAGCATGGATGAGACAATGGCGTCGCGCAGAGGGGTTTCAATTCATTACGATTCGGGGAAACTTTACAATAGGGGAGCCTATACAGGAAGGATGGGCTCCACCTAAACCAAAGTGGAACGAGACTGCTGGCAATTCACATTAAAAAGGTTGTCAAGCAGTTTTTCAACTAGGAGATGGGGGACAGCCAACTGCAGCAGAGGAGCATGTGGATCAGACAGAGACATCTCTTCGAGGACATTCTCGACATCAGACCAGAGGATGGAAGAGGATCATGCAACAGCCAGATCGGACAAGAAACAGTCACGTAAAGAATCAGACACTTCAGAAAAGGGCAGACAAATAAACTGTGACAGGTGTTTCAAGGACTTGTACACAAATGCTACAAGTCTCAATACTAAGATGGGTGAACTAGAGTGCCTCGTGATAAAGGAGGATCTTGATATAATAGGCATCGCAGACACCTGGTGGACTGAGGACAATCAATGAGACACAATCATTCCAGAGTACAAAATATATGACAAGGACAGAACACATCATCCAGCAGGGGTAGTGACACTAGATGTGAAATAAAATGTAGAATCAAATGAAGTAAAAACCTTCAGTGAATCCACATGTTCCACAGAATCTCAATGGATAGTAATTTCATGCTCTAACATGATTATTCCAGTAAGGATCTATTATCAACCACCTGACTGGGACAGCAATAGCCTCTCTAATTTCCCTTAGCCTTTCATCATCATCACAATCAAAACAAAGAACTCACTCAATAATCATGAGGGGAAATTTCAACTATCCCCATATTAACTGGGAACACATCACCTCAGGATGAAATGCAGACACAACATTTTTCAATACCTTAGAGAGCTGCTTCTTGCAGCAGCTGGTACAGGAACCCACAGGGGGAGAGGCAACTCTAGATCTAGTCCTCAGTGGAGCACAGGAGCCAGTCCAAGAGGTAACTATAACAGGACCGCTTGGAAATAGTGACTGACCATAATATCATAACAAACAGTTCACATCCCTGTGGTGGGAAGAACATCTCAACAGCCCGACACTCTGGCATTTAATTTCAAAAAGGGGAACTATGCAAAAAGGAGCAGATTAGTTAAACAGAAATTAAAAGCTACAGGGACTAAAGTGAAATCCCTGCAAGCTGCAGGAGCACTCTTTAAAGACACCATAATAGAGGCCCAACTTAAATGTATGCCCCACATTAAGAAACACAGTACAAGAACTAAAACACAGCCACCGTGGCTTAACAAACAACCATGTCAAAGAAGCAGTGAGAGATCAAAAGACTTACTTCCTTTAGAAAGTAGACAACATCAAATCCTAGCAAGATAAATAGAAAGGAGCATAAAGTCTGCCAAATTAAGTGTAAAAATGTAATAGGAACAGCCAAAGAGGAGTTTGAAGAACAGCTAGCCAAAAACTCTAAAGGTAATAACAAAATCTCTTTCAAGTACATCAGAAGCAGGAAGCCCACTAAACAAACAGCGGGGGCCCTCGACAATCAACATACAAAAGGAGCTCTTGCTTAAAGACAAGAGTCATTGCAGAGAATCTAAACACATTCTTTGCTTCACTCTTCACGACCAAGGATGTAAGGGAGATTCCCAAACCTGAGCCAGCTTTTGTAGGTGACAAATCTGAGGAACTGTCACAGATTGAAGTGTCACTAGAAGAGGCTTTGGAATTGATCAACTTCACAGTAACAAGTCACAGGGACCAGATGGCATTTGCCCAACAGTTCTGAAAGAACTCAAAATGTGAAGTGGCTGAACTATTAACTAGGGTTTGTAACCCGTCCCTTACATCAGCTTCAGGAAGATAGCTAAAATAACACCAACATTTAAAAAGGGCTCTAGAGGTGATCCCAGCAATTACAGACCCATAAGTCTAACGTCAGTACCGGGCAAATTAGTCAAAACAATAATAAAGAATACATTTGTCAAACACAGAAAAACAAATTGTTGGGCAAGAGTCAACATGGTTTCTGTCAAGGGACATCATGTCTTACTGATCATCTATTACAGTTCTTTGAAGGGGTCAACAAACAGGTGGATAAGGGGGATCCAGCCAACATTGCATACTTAGATTTCCAGAAAGCCTTTGACGAGATCCCTCACCAAAGGCTCTTACGTAAATTAAGTTGTCATGAGATAAAAGGGAAGGTCCTTTCATGGATTGAGAACTGGTTAAAAGACAGGGAACAAAGGGTAGAAATCAATGGTACATTCTCAGAATGGAGACAGGTCACTAGTGGTGTTCCCCAAGGGTCAGTCCTAGGACCCATCCTATTCAACTTATTCATAAATGATCTGGAGAAAGGGGTAAACAGTGAGGTGGCAAAGTTCACAGATGATACTAAACCACTCAAGATACTTAAGACCAAAGCAGACTGTGAAGAACTTCAAACATCTCACAAACCTAAGCAATTGGGAAACAAAATGGCAAATGACATTTAATGGGGTTCTTTTTTCCAACGTGCATTACTTTACATTTATCCACAACTATACATACAATATGATGGGGGCTAATTTAGCTACAACAAACCAGGGAAGAGATCTTGGAGTCATCGTGGATAGTTCTCTGAAGACATCCACACAGTGTCCAGAGGTGGGCAAAAAGGCAAACAGGATGTTGGGAATCATTCTCCAGCTATCCCCTTTTTAATATCTTAGGGCCCTTATATAAATCGATAGTACGCCCACATCTTGAACACTGCATACAGATGTGGTCTCCTCATCTCAAATAAGATACACTGGCACTAAAAAAGGTTCAGAGAAAAGCAACTAAAATTTTTAGAGGTTTGGAATGGGTCCCCTATGAAGAGAGATTAGAGAGGCTAGGACTTTTCAGCTTGGAAAAGAAGAGACTAAGGGGGATATGATAGCAGTCTATAAAATCATGAGTGATGTCAACAAAGTAGATAAGGAACAGTTATTTACTTGTTCCCATAATTAATACAAGAACTAGGGGTCACCAAATGAAATTAATGGGCAGCAGGTTTAAAACAAATAAAAGGAAGTTCTTCTTCACGCAGTCACCTTGCAGAACCCCTTGCCTGAGGAGGTGGTGAAGGCTAGAACTAGAACAGCATTTAAAAGAGAACCTCCATGAATTTATCCAGTTAAGTCCATTAATGGCTATTAGCCAGGATGGGTAAGGAATGGTATCCCTAGACTCTGTTTGTCAGAGAGTGGAGATAGATGGCAGGAGAGAGACCGCTCAATCATTACCTGTTTGTTAGGTTCACTCCCGCGTTGGCCACTGTCAGTAGACAGGATACTGGGCTAGATGGACCTTTGGTCTGACCCAGTACAGCCGTTCTTAGGTTCTTAGTGCTTACAGAAGGAATCTAGGATCCAGAAACCCATATTAATCCCAGCTCTGGATGTGTTTCCTTACCTGTGAAATGTGAATAGTGCCCCAGTCCCAGATCTACTCACAGGCTGGCCCCTGAGATGTCGATGACTAGATGAAGCATTGGCAGGGCCAAAGCAGACACTTAAGCTCTTCTCTCCCCTACAGCTGCTGGCTGGTGTGGAGGCCGAGCCTGGGGGCTTTCTACGTTCCTGTGGCTTTCATTTTGCTCATCACTTGGATTTACTTCCTGTGCACGGGGGTCAACATCTGGTGCCAGTCAAAGAACCAAAAAGACCCTCCGGTGCCCCTCGAGACCCCCCCGAGGTTGGATGGCAGCAGCAACCTCTTGACAGACTCAGGCTCCATCTCAGTCACCCTTAACTCCGGGACACCCGGCACCGACGTGGATGGCGTCTACTCATTGAAGATGCAGTTCTGGGCACTGCTGATCACCCATTTCTTGTACATTGCGCTGTGGACGTTTGGGGCCGTGGCCGTGTCCCAGCGCTGGTACCTGAATGTCATCTTTAGCTGCCTCTACGGGGTAACGGCTGTGGCACTGGGGCTCTTCATCTTCATCCACCACTGTGCCCGGCGTCGAGACGTGCAGAACTCCTGGTTTGCCTGCTGCCCGTCCTACAGGAATGCACTGCCCATGCAAGCGTATGTCCGCCCGGGCATGGCGGCAGAGGAGGGCTCGCAGATCTTCATCAGGTGCAACCCCGAGGTGGCTCATTCCATCAAGTCCTCTTCCTCACCCAGCAGCACCAACTCCACCGTGGGCCACTGCAAGCTCACCAACCTGCAGGTAGCTCAGAACCAGGCAGAGAGCTGCCCCCTACCACGGCCGGCCTGCTACAAAGAGACAGAGCCAGGCAACAACAAGAACGCCAGCGCGGCCAGGTATGCTAACAACGTACATGGGCGCAGGAACCACAAGAGCAGAACTAAGCAGTACCGGGAGGGGAAGCACCACCGGTTGAAGGTGCTGCGGGGGCCTTCTTCAGATCACCCCTCCAGCGAGAGCGGAAGCCTCCACAACAGCCATTCCGAGAGCTACCACAGCGGCAGAAACAGCCCCTTGAACAACAGCCGCGTAGGACCGAGGGTAGCGGCGGTGCAGGAGGGGGATGCTGCTCTGACCCAATCCGAAGGGAGCGACGGTGGTAGCAGCGGCCATCAAGTTCCTGACTTCGGCAGAGCTCAGAGGAGAAGCGCTAGCAGGGACAACCTCAAACAGGCCCACACCATCGAGAAAGAGACTAAGCGGAGATCCTACCCGCTCAACATGGCCAACCAGAACGGGGGGCTGAAAGGGAGTAAGTACGATATAAACCTCACCGGTGCAGAGAGCATGGCAGGCATGAAGACTGGCCTCTGGAAGAGCGAAACGACCGTCTAGAGCACCGAAGGGCCCAGGCAGCTAGAGCATCCCGGCATGTTTCTCCTCAGGCAAAGGAGCAGCTCGCTCAGCCAGCAGCAAAGCGTGGGGAATGGCGCTGCTAACTGAAGGCATCTTCCATCCGAGTCTGTGTGTGTTATAAACATCAAAGTGCACTACAGGGGCCTGGGTGGTACTGTCCAGAATGTTTTAACTCCTCTGTCGATCGGCAGGTAACGGTGGGTCTTGTTCCACCTGGGTGCTGGAACAGAGAGAGAGTCAGAGCACGGCACCCGGCCGAGCGCATCAACAATCCTCATCTAATTCTCAATGGACACAGGAGCGCTAAGATCTTAAGGTGAAAGACAATCATTGCAATTCAGGCTGCTGAGGAGCAATCTTATTTTAATCCCTTCTGCATGTCACGTGAGACTGATTCTAAATGCTATTTTATAAATATACAGAAGAAAAATGTTTATTTTTCAAATCTATATTATTGTATGTATATATGTATAGACCGACTGGTAGCTGATGGAAGTGCCTCCGTGTTACACGATCCGTGTTCTATGAGCAGCGAGTCTCCCCTTAGGAGTTTTGGCAAGAACTTACTCTTGCCATCCGGTGTCGGTTAGTAGACCAGAACTAGCTCCTTCGCACAAAGACGCTGCAGTAGAGATGTGGCTGTTTCATCCTTACAAAAAACACACTTTCCGAAAGAGAGACTGAAGTGACAAGTATTTGATCTGACTGTTCTTAAATGTATATTTAGCCCTATGGGTTACCGAGCTACCAAAGTCAAAGCCATAGTTAACAATGAACAAGAGGTAAGATAAGAAAAAGCTCCAAGCTAAGTAAATTGTCTGCGTATGACAGACACTAAAATGGCTGCAGGAAAACTGCTCTCGAGCTGCGTTCGACACCCTCAGAAGCCCACGCTATGCAAAAGGGTTGTTGGCTGCAGCAAAGAGGCTTCCGTCGATGAAACAGCAGGGGCATTATTTTTTATGTACGTTACGCTCAATGTGAAAGTCTCGTGCCTTGTATGTCAGGTGTTGGGAGTGCTAGCTACTCAAGAGGGAACCAAAGAGTTGGACACTGGGCAGAGGTACAGATATCAATACTTGCCCATAAATCCCATTTAGCATGTTCAAAAATGTTTCATTTTGCTCTTGAAGCAAAACATTGAAACTCATGTGAATAGATCACTCGGAGTCAACCGATCCAAGAGGAAAGAACACTTTACAGACTAGGGCCGGTTCTATTAAGTGAAAAGAACCTTGCTAAACCAGTAGGACAATTGTTCAGGCCACACATGGTTACAGCAGCACAGAGAAAAATTGATTTAGGTAAGTGTATATATAACATCCTTCCTAATATGTTTTTTAAAGGGCTGGTACTTGGCTAAGCACTTGTTTCTCCAATAGAAAAAAAACAAATACCCTTTTTCTAGTGTAAAATATAAACAGCTTCTTACTATAAATACAGACAGGTCCCAGAGCCTGGTGTTGAAAAGGAGCCTTCGGTTACAATGTTTCTAGAAAAAGGTCTCCTAAAAAAGGAAGTTGCTATTCAAAACGGTGCCCGGCAATAAGTTTCATGTTCCTGTTGTGTTAGCGTGAGCTGAGATTTGCTGCCGATTCCACCACCTATCACTAAAGAAACATAGTGAGAACTCACGAGGAGGAAACTGAGCATCTTTAGCCTGTGAGGCATTGAACTGGGGTACTCAAACCACCAGTAATTTCATACCCTAACCGGTGGATGAAGAAAGAAACAGCCCTTAGAATTCTCCTCTCCCCTCTGTCCTGCTGTTTGGCACTCCTTCCCTACACAGAATTTGTGTTTGCCTTTCAAAAGGAGTTTTGACCAGAGGTCAGCTGAAAAGAGACCTGCGGTGCAGTTCGGAGAAGATAATTTGACCCTGGTTCCTATAGTCGGCGGGGAGACCCAGTGCCTTAATTGTTCTCCTGCTAGTTTGGCTGCTTTTGTCCCACTTGAAATCAAAGGAGAATTAGAAGAGTGGGGCACATTGCCTTGGACACAGGACTACAAGCCAGGAACCTCCTGCACTGTAAGCCCAGCTCTGATACAGACTCCCCTTTGTGGCTGAAGGCAAGTCACCACCTCTGTGCCCCTGTAAAAATGGGTATCAACACTTACCTACCTCCCAAGGGGTTAGTTATGGACTGAAGTGCTAGAAGGCATGCATGGAGCCAGCATTCAGCCACAAGCCAGTGCTCGTGTCCACACCATTTCTAAGAGATTTGGGGTGGACAGATACAGGAGTTAACAGATTATAAAGCACTTACAAGATTTTTCTCTATTTCTTCCTCTCCATTCTGAACCCCCCACCCCCCCTATTGCTGAAAGACCAATGGGCTTACACTGCAGCGCTACTACCCCCCCGGCCTTGTTAGACTTCCCCCTTTTTAAACGTGCTTTGTATTTAATACAATTTGAATCAGATGCTGATACCCCAACCTACACACTCTTGCTGATGCTGAACTTGTTATATGCTTGCTGCACTGTGACAGTATTATATAAAAGCTTTGTATTACCCTTATTTTGTCTGTTTACATTACAAGCAAATGACATATCAACAGAGCTTCTTGCAATATACATGGGGGAGGGAGCGGGGAAAACGTGCCAAAGACAATGTGTTGAAAGGGTTGGGGGGTTTTGCATTTTTTTATATAAACCGAATGTTTCTAGCAGATTATATGTGTTGTTTTAATATATTAAAGATTTGCAAATCTACTGAGAACTGATGTGGCTTGTTTTAGGCCCTTGGTCCCCAACACAATGACAGACCCTTCAGCACAGCACGGTCATTTCTTTATTGAATTTGGCTGTACTTAGATATCAACAAATGGTGCCATAATCGTACAAAGAAAGGATTCAAAATTCCAGCAGCTTCACATCATACATTTAGCAGCCAACGTCAGAACTGTTTTCCTTACTAGGCAGAGGGCAACGCTAGCTTCCCAACAGTATTATTAGGGATGTCCAATCCAACCCAACCCACTATCTGTCCCCGTGGTAGTGGCCCCAAGACTGATCTTGTAGCGTGATGCCCGCACAGGGCGTTCCTATTGCTCAGCAAGGGAAAAAGGCTTTTTTCAAAATGTAGTGCCTGAACGGCAAATGAAAGCGGCAGTTCTACTAAATCACAAACAATGCAGCTGAGCTCTAGTGAAACAACATGGCGGGGTCACACTTCATCGGAAGGAACTCAAATGAACCGAGTGCCAAACAGCGAGCTTGGAACACTGAGCTTTCACCGAGTGTTACTCTGTTTTAGACAGGAAAAAAGTACTCTCGTTCTCCTCCAGATCTCCAAAGGTCAATGCATAACCCTGATATTGCTCTATAATAATTAATAGAAGGTGTGTGTGCCACTGAGCAGCCCTGAGAAATGAACTGGCTGACCTATTCAAGGGCCCTCCTCATCCAAATAATCCTACAATTTGGGGCAGGAAATGCAAAGCAATTAGTCCTAACCAAAACCACACAGATCAACAGCCTTTTTGCCAAGCTGGAATTGTCATGCCCAGCAAGACATCTGACTGTTTCTATTGACGGGCTCAATAGAATTACTTGCCGCCACCTTCGATCGGTACACAGACAAGTTAGACTCGCTTGTAAGGGCTGAACCGGGACGATGCTGGAGAACATCTGGATTTCAACAAAATGACTAACTGTAAATTGGTAAGAGAACGTCCTGAAGGCGTTTCTGGCGGCCGTGATGATTATTTCTAACAAACTAAACAAACAGTTTCCCTAGGAAAGTCTCAGTTAGGAAGTCATTCTGGTATTTTAATTTTCTGCCCCAGCAGAACTAGGAGAGCATACGGTCATTTACTTACAACTCCTCCCCGTAGCATGGAACGCTGAAGAGACCCCATTATCTGAGTTCTCCAGTGGGAAGCAGGTCCACAGACAGCTGGCCTGTAGAATTCATACCTTTGCTTCAGGGGGCTACTGCTTAGTGCCTTTGTCCGTGTTGCTCTTGGGAGCTCAGTTCAGTGCCAGGCCTGGGCCTTGCTGAACTCCCGCATCTCCTCCTGGCTCCGCAGGTATTGCTCTATTTCGCTGTCCGAAATGGCCTCGTCTCCAGTGATAGCCTGGTCCGAAGGGCTCAGGGCTGCTGTTCGAAGTCTCTTCCTAGGGTTTATAAGGCACGGTGGCAGCAAAGGCCTCCGTACGCTGCTGCATTTCTGTTTGCCCCCAGGGTGGCGGCCCTCAGCTTGGGCCGAGCCCCCTGCAGCTTGTGGTGAACTCTCAGAGCCATCGCCCGCTGCTGTGGCACTTTGATCCTCAGTGTCTCCTGAGCTAAAGGAGCTTCTCAGCAGGAAGTGTCGGTGCTGGAGCAGGTCCCCAATGTGTTTGACCACAGTCTTTTTGTCCACGTTGAGCACGCGCAGCCAGGCCAGCTGGGAGGCCATTCTCAGGAGGACGTCATTCAGCTCCTTCAGCCTCAGGTGGGCCGGTGGGGGTAGGTCTGTGCCTGCCAGCTTACAGAAGCGAGGGAAGGTGCAGGTCAGGCGCCCCGCAGGCTGCAGCGACTGCCACGCAAGGTAGGCCGCAGCCGTGACGATGGGAACGGGATGCCGGCCCGTCACCAGCCACGTCTCACTGGCCAGCTCCACAATCTGGATTGTTCGGGCAACCATCTTTTCCTTGTCCTCAGCAAATTTGGCAGGGACGCTGGCTGAACTCTGGAACAGCTTGAAACTGAGAGAGCAAAGAGAGCCCATTAGCTATATTGCTGCACTGGGTATCAGAGGGAGAAGGAAGCCATTAGATCATTAAGTAAGTCCATTGTGCTGCAAGGGCAGGGGAGGGGTCAGGTATTACTGGGGCCCTACCAAATTCACAGTCCATTTTGAGCAATTTCATGGCCAAAGGGTTTTGAAATTGGGCAATTTCAGGTTTCCAGATGTTTACCTCTGAACTGTGGGGATCCTGACCCAAAAGGAGGTCAGGGGGGGTTACAAAGCTGTTGAGGGGAGAGGGTTGCGGGATTGCCACCCTCATTTCTGCACTGCCTTCAGCGTAGCTGTGCAGCTTCCTGCAGCCGGGGGCGGGAGGGGTGATCCCTCCCCAGCTGGAGCACCCCCAGCCCTGCCTCTCCCACTCCCCTCCAATAGCTAGATTTCCTGGGGAAGGTCTGATTTCACAGTCTGTTTTTCAGGGCTGTGAATCGGGCAGGGCCCTAGGTATTACATGGCCACAGCACTGTCGGAGGCTTCCAATGTGCAACACGCACATCAAAGTGCAGTCCTCTCTGCAAAGGGCCTCGGGTGGCTCCCCACCCAATTTGCTTGGTTTACACAGGTTATTATTGACATGTGCAGTGCCAACAGCTGGCTAGGCCTTCCAGGAGAAATGCAAGACCTCGGACAGGCTTTCCACACATTCGCTTTCTGCTGTAGGTGAACGAGGACTACACCACCGGGCCTCGAACAGGGAGAGAGGGCAAGAAGAAAGAAGTGAAATTCTAGCCAATCCTATGAGTCTCGAGACAACGGGAGAGAAGCAACAAGTCTCATGGCTGTTTAGACCACTCAGATTACAAGGCCAGAAGGGCTCTTTTCTAGTCTGACCTCTTGTTTAACAGGCCACAGGACTACCCTGAATTAGTTCCGTTTGTATTAGAGCAGACGCTTTAAAAATCATCCAACGTGGATTTAAAAATTGGCAGTGATGGAGAATCCACCACAATCCTTAGCAAATTGTTCCACTGGTTAATTACCCTCACTGTTAAAAATGTGCATCTAATTTCTACTCTGAAGCTGTCACTCACCTACAACATTTAGGGAGGCACTGAGATACCACGATGATGGGCAGAGGGCAAAAACCAACGACTTTACAGTGTAGAAGGTCTACAGTATGTGTGAGTGAAAGACACACAGAGGGAGATGAGAGACCACAAAAAGCAGAGGGATTAAAGATTGACAGCACACTTTTTTAGAGATAGAGCGCAGGGGAAATTTGCAGCGCTGGCAGTTAGAAAAGCCAGAAGTATTAACAAACGAACAAGATATTTAAGTCTTTCGTCTTCTGACACTCAAGTTTGGGCTTTCTAGCTAGTACATCTCCAATACTAAAGAATTCTCTAACTGGAATGTAGTTTGATAATTTTATTATGCCCAGCAGAACCCAGCCTGCTCACTAACAGCAGTACAAACAGAACAGAGCTACCCTAATTAAACCAGATGAGCCGGTAACCAGCTACACGGGGAACGGATCTGTTAAAAACAGAGGCGATATTTATACTTAGTCACTTTTCTTACAATAATGGCACTATAAGCCTTGAAGCCCATTCACCGAACGCACCTAGGACTTAGGTGAGCACCGGCCTTTTTTACGAATGGAAAAATGGAGGCAGACAGGTAAAGTCTCTCCACACCAAGCTGATAGGCTGAGTCAACAGCGGAGTTGGCAATAAACACGAGTCCAAGCACCTGGCATGTCCCCTGCTCTAATCACAAGACAACACTGCCTCACAAGTGGCATTTTTATAGCACTTCATCCCAAAGCACGTTGCAAGCAAACAATACACAAGGATTGCTTCACTTGACACTGAAATGCAGTCTGGTAGAATATGGCAGCTGTTTAAGAACACAAACACCCAAGTAGATCCAGGTGGCATTCTACAGTATAGGTTAGGGAAGCAGAATATAGTCTGCTTAATTGTAACCTCGCTAGCAGTGGCACAAAAGGGGTTACAGATTTAGTGCCCAAAGAGGATTATTATTATTTATTTATATGACCGTAGCCCCCAGGAGCACCAGTCATTGATCAGGACCCCCATCCTGACAGGCACTGTACAAAACAGAACAAACTGGCCTCCCCTGGCACTCTGGGATCAGAAAAGCCACCTAAGAGTTGGCTTCCCAGGCCCTGGCTGCAATTAACAAGTGTCTTAGAGCCTCCCATCTCTCTCACATCACCAAAGGAATGGTTAGTCTGGAGCAATACAGGAGGCAGCTTTAGTTTCTATCTCACACCCAGTCAATACAAGAACACATGGATGTAGTCACATGAGCACAACGCTTAGAGGGGCTACGCTCCAGTTGTGAAACACCATGACCACAAGTTTAAATCTCAGTAGGATCAAAACAGCTCTTCATTGTTCCGAATCAGATCAACTGAATGTGGGCCTTTCAGACAGGGCTCTAAAACAGAAGTCCCCTCTGCCACGTATGGACTTTAAAGATCCCAAGGGACAAAGCTTTGCCTTAATGTTCTCGGCCAAAGCTACCCCCATTCCAGGGTAGTACAGCTTGCTGTGTCCACGGTTGTAGTCTTTCACCCCACAGGCAGCTGTGTTTTAGTTATGCCTATATCATTTGGAAGCCATCTGGATCCTCTATTATGAATGGTGTCAGATGGTTACATTACCTGTTAAGGTGTGTTTTCACCAGATCCGTCAGGCTCAGGGCTGGCACATCCAGTTCAAGCTCTTTCAGGACGCACAGGTAGACGCTGGCAAACAACTCCTTCTCTGCGTACAGCAGGGAGCAGATAGTACCCATGGTCAGGGGCCAGTTGTGCTGCCGGCAGGTCACAAAGACACAGCAGCCTACCAAAATCTCCTTCTTCTCCAAGCTGACTAAGTGGAAGGAGGGGTGTTCAATTGCTCGCTGGAAATAGGACAGGGCTGTGTCTTCAAACACAGCTGGGAGATAGAGGACTTTGCAGAGATCCTGGACACGCTTGATCCCTGTGGGAAAACACCATGATGCTTTTAATATTTGCACAAAATGTTTCTTTAACCGCACATCAGCGTGATACTGCAATGCAGCAAACACTCAGCCAAAGCCAGGTGGGAGCAACATGGCAGTGTGGCAACTTAAGCCTCGTCAACT
Organism: Platysternon megacephalum; assembly: GCA_003942145.1. Lineage (NCBI taxonomy): Eukaryota > Metazoa > Chordata > Testudines > Platysternidae > Platysternon > Platysternon megacephalum. Next base: position 5,905,702 of record QXTE01000071.1, read on the forward strand.
GCCCACGGCAACTTTTGCCCATTTCTCTTCATGCAGCTGGGAAGGTTTTCCCGAAGGTTCCCCTGGACTCAGAACTAGTCACTTGTGAAAAGTTAGAGGCTCCCTGTGGCTTTTAGAAAACTGAGGGGTATGAGGAACAGACTGTACAATCTGAATGGTAGTCTCTTCTCGGCCAGAGCATCATGCAAAGTCTTAGTGTTGCGAGAAAGGAATAATTTAAAAAAAAGCTCTCACCTCGTAGCTTACAGCGGCTCAGCTGCTCATTCTGGCCGGTACTCCGTGAATACGTCACTTCTGGAAAACAACAAGCATCAGGCAAAGCAGCCACTTTCAGTGGTTGAGTGGAGAGCAAGATCTATGATTGGTGCTACTGAAGACACCAGATTTCAGTTTCCAAGGCTAGTCACTCTCTTTATATCCACAGAACAGGTACCAGCAGCACAGACAACAACAGTGCAGGCTCTCTCAAGCATGCCTCATGCCATTTGCCTCAATCCTGAACTAAACAGAGACCCTCCCTCACTCTCTAGGGTGAATGGTGTTCAGTTCTCATGGGCCATTCGATTCTTTACACATTGCCAGCAAAGGATGTAGTCTGTTAGAGCTATTATAATTACAGTGAATACATTTATGAAAGTGGTGTACCAAAAACTTCTGCGCTTTAGGTCTGGTACACCAGATCTTCAAGTTTGAGACCCCTGTGCCATAACTGATATGGGTCATTGATTCCTCAGCCTTGGGGAGAGGGAGAAAGGAGAGCTACTCATAGGTACATATCAGATCCAGTCAATCTATATGGCATAAACATTACCCTCCTCACAATCAAATCCGTTCTAAGTAGTCAACCATGAAATCTGCAAATAAAGTTTTTTTTTGGGGGGGGGGGGGGGGGGGGGGAAAAAAAANAGCCACTTGGGGATACTTTACCATAATTACTTAACGGGATGTTTGCCAGGACAGATTTGTTTTAAAATGTAGGTTTGTAAAAAAATATGAGCTTGTACAAAACCTTTAAGCCAAATATAAATGCTTCCAGGACATATTTAAAGGTCCCTAGTAAAACTGTTTTTAGAAGAATAATCTGCAGCCTGTGCAATACAAACATCACAGTATTCACTTCAACATGAGAGCCAGAAAATGAAACTGATTAGTGTATTTTCATCTGCAAACCAAACAAACCAGCTTACTAAAAGTTAAAGATCGTTTTTTAAGAATTAATCCAGGGTTCTATTTGCACCACAGGCAAGAAAGTTTGTTTTCATGTTTGTTTGTTTTTTAAAATGTGTGATTTTTAACCTGTCAGTGTCTCATAACTGGGCTCTACCAAATTCACCGTCCATTTTGGTCAATTTCACAGTCATGGGATTTTAGAAATCGTTAATTTCATGATTTCAGCTATTTTATTCTGAAATTTCACAGTGTTGTACTTGTAGGGGTCCTGACCCAAAAAGAAGTTGCAGAGGGTGTTGCAAGGTTATTGTAGAGGGGGTTGTGGTACTGCTCCTTCAGTGCTGGGTAGCAGCAGGGCAGAAGTAAAGATGGCATGGTATGGTATTGCCACCCTTACTTCTGCGCTGCTGCTGGCGGGGTGCTGCCTTCAGAGCTGGGCGCCCAGCCAACAGTCATAAGAACATAGGAATGGCCATACTGGGTCAGACAAAGGGTCCGTCCAGCCCAGCATCCTGTCTGCCGACAGTGGCCAATGCCAGGTGCCCCAGAGGGAGTGAACCTAACAGACAATGATCAAGTGATCTCTTTCCTGCCATCCATCTCTACCCTCTGACAGACAGAGGCTAGGGACACCATTCCTTACTCATCCTGGCTAATAGCCATTAATGGACTTAACCTCCATGAATTTATCTAGTTCCCTTTTAAACCTGTTATAGTCCTAGCCTTCACAACCTCCTCAAGCAAGGAGTTCCACAGGATGACTGTGCGCTGTGTGAAGAACTTCCTTTTATTTGTTTTAAACCTGCTGCCCATTAATTTCATTTGGTGGCGCCTAGTTCTTATATTATTGGAACAAGTAAATTCTTAGTCACTTTCTCCACACCACTCATGATTTTATATACCTCCATCATATCCCCCCTTAGCCTCTTTAATCTCTCCTCATACGGGACCCGTTCCAAACCCCTAATCATTTTAGTTGCCCTTCTCTGAACCTTTTCTAATGCCAGTATATCTTTTTTGAGATGAGGAGACCACATCTGTACGCAGTATTCAAGATGTGGGCGTACCATGGACTTATATAAGGGCAATAAGATATTCTCTGTCTTATTCTCAATCCCTTTTTTAATGATTCCTAACATCCCGTTTGCTTTTTTGACCGCCGCTGCACACCGCGTGGACAGCTTCAGAGAACTATCCACGATGACTCCAAGATCTCTTTCCTGATTAGTTGTAGCTAAATAAGCCCCCATCATATTGTATGTGTAGTTGGGGTTATTTTTTCTAACGTGCATTACTTTACATTTATCCACATTAAATTTCATTTGCCATTTTGTTGCCCAATCACTTAGTTTTGTGAGATTTTTTTTGAAGTTCTTCACAGTCTGCTTTGGTCTTAACTATCTTGAGCGGTTTAGTATCGTCTGCAAACTTTGCCACTTCACTGTTTACCCCTTTCTCCAGATCATTTATGAATAAACTGAATAGGATTGGTCCTAGGACTGACCCTTGGGGAACACCACTAGTGACCCCTCTCCATTCCAGTCGCTGCTCTCCAGCCACCCACTTCTGAAGGCAGTGCAGAAGTCAGGGTGACAATACTGCAAACCCCTAAAATAACTTTGCAACCCCCCTGCAACTCCCTTTTGGGTCAGGACCCCCAATTTGAGAAATGCTTGTCTCTCCTGTGAAATCTGTATAGTATAGGGCAGGGGTCGGCAACCTGCGGCACGCGAGCCGATTTTTACTGGCACGCTGCTGCCAGCCAGGGTCCTGGCCGCCAGCCCCGCTCACCCCGCTGCCTGCCTGGGTGAACGGAATCCTAGGCCGGCAGCGGGCTGAGCAGGGCCGGCGGCAGGGACCCCGGCTGGCAGGGGCCGGTAAACGGAACCCCAGGCCAGCAGTGGGCTGAGCGAGGCCGACGGCCAGAACTCCAGACCGTCAGCTGGCTGAGCGGCTCAACGTGCTGCCGGTCTGGGGTTCCATCCGCCAGCCCCTGCCAGCCAGGGTCCCTGCCGCCAGCCCTGCTCAGCCCGCTGCCACTCTGGGGTTCTGTCGGGGGGCCCCTGTAAATGTAAAATTACTGGCACGTGAAACCTTAAATTACTGAAGACTTGGCACGCCACTTCTCAAAGGTTGCCGACCCCGGTATAGGGTAAAAGCACACAAAAGACCAGATTTCACAGTCCGTGACGTGATTTTCATGGCTGTGAATTTGGTAGGGCCCCTACTTATAAGACTCAAGTGCAGGTTTCACTGCTGCTATAGCATGATTATTTTCCCTCAAAAGGTCATTAATTCCATGATTCTCATGGTTTTTTTTTTTAAATCGCTATTTTATATTTTGGCATTTTGACATGAAGAGGTAGTTGAATGTTTCTGCAGACGGCCGAAGCAATCTCTGTATGTTGGAGAAATGAGTTAAAACCAGGACTACAGAAGCAAGATAAGTCTGCAGGAACTCTCATAGTTAGGACTAGCGGTTTGTAATACAGGTGGAGGAAGGGAGTCAAATTTACGATTTCTCTGATTTGGGGGAAGAAACGTGGGTTAAGAGACATCTGTCCAGGCCTGCTGCTCTTGGTGCCTTTGTAAAGTTTAAAACAGCAATTTATCTCCTACTCTTTTTTCTGCACAGTTTTTAGGTTAAAAAAGACTTTTGATTAAAATATTCTCCAAAACTCTGAGTAATGGGTGGGTTTTTTTGTTCGTTTGAAATCTCTGCCTCCCTGTCCTCATGACTACACGATGACTTTTCATGCCATTTACACAAAGCCCTGCGGATTTTGACATATTTATGCAAACTAAAATCAGTGTTTGTTTGACCTTGTAAATGTTCTTCATCTTGGAAAGTGGTTGTCAAGAGACCCTCGGTGAGGATAAACCCACAGTCAGCACACACCAGTTGGTTCTGAGCATAATGTGCGTCCTCCACAATTTCAGAGGAGCCACAATCAGGGCATTTTTTCTGGCCCGACATCTTGAAAACCTGCAAGTATAAATTGAGACAGATTTAAAACTTTTATTAAGATGATGTTTAAAAAAAAAAAAAAAGTGAACAGAGTTTGAGCATAGAAGTTTCTGGTTATCAGGGAATAACGTACAGATTATCAAGGGTGCAAAGTTTGGTTTAAGATCGGGTGGCACAAGGAATACATAATCTACAATATCCCCGATTGGGGGTAAAAGGTTGAAGGGTCAAAGTACAGACATTGAGATATGAGGGTATGAAGTTCATAGAGTGGCTATGTTCGGGTGTAGAGTATAATGAGTGGATATGATGATGAGGATGGATTGACCCTCATTTGGTGAGATTTAATGTTCAGGGAGTTTATGGTTCCAGTTCATATGATCCAACGGAGAAGGTCTCTTGGTCCCTTTCTCATAGTGGGAGAACGACGTCACTCTGGCTCACGCCTCCTGGTACTGTCGGTGGCTGGTGATGTGCTCGATGTAGATATCCCTGGACCATCGGATGGCGTCTGAGACCATGAGGTGCCGCATGAGCCGTGCGTAGCGTCGACCGATCCCGCAGGTCCGCAGCACCCGCTCGTTGCAGGGGTCCCAGGTGCCCAGGGCTCCGACAATCAGGGCGTCCATCTGCACCTCGTAGCCCTTCGCTCTCAGGGTGTCAAGCCAGGGGAGCTACTTTTCCAGTTTACGAGCTCTGGCTTCGCGAAATGCCGGGGTCCTGTTCTCAAAGGAGACCGTGACATCTACTAAACTCTCCCTTCATAGAAGCTCAGCCGTTTGAGTCAAGGCTGTAATGTGGCTTCAAGTTTTCCATATACACCATTTAAAAAAACGGCAGCAGAGCCAGGAAGCGAGGAGCAGCCAAACTCCCAACTCCTGCTGGCCTCACTCGCCTGAGCGATGGAAACGCCTGCCCAAGTCAGGGCTCGTGCGGTTGTAGCTCTTGTTTTGCAGGGAATTGGGAGACGGCAGATCCCTGTTTCAATGGCTCTCCTCCCCCTTCCAAGATCACCCCCTGCAGCCTCCCAGGAGATCCCCCCCCAGCTCAGCACCCCCCTGGAAACCTCCCGTTCAACACCCCCCGCCCGCCAGCTCTGGGCTCACAACGCCCCGCCCCCAGCCCCTCCCCCTACAGGCCCCCCGGGGCACAGACACCGCCGGCCCCCAAACACTCACCTCGCCCGCAAACGGAAGTAGACGCCTGCGCACGGACGGGGGGGGGGACTTTAGATCGCTGCACCCTGCCCGCGGAGAAAACACGGTCGCCTCCGTCACATCCGGTCCGTCGAACGGCTGCGTCCGAGTAGAGGCAGCACCGCCGTAACCGCGTTCCGCCTTTCCCCTGGGCTTCGCACGCGGTTGGGGGGCGCTGAAGGGGAGGCACCTGTGCCGTGGGGTTGGGGTGGTGCTGGCACCGGCAGCGCTCGGGACAAAGGGGCGAGCAAGGAGCCGGCGGGCACCATTGCAACCAGGGCGCCTGTACCTCTTCCAACCGGCACCCGTGACAGGTCGCTGCAGGAAGGCGCCCCCCCCCCCCGCGGAGCTCACATGTCAGTAGCCCCCCCCCCGCCTTCTTCCCCCAAACACCGTAACGGAGCCTTTGGGATCCACCAACCCCTGTATCTTCTGCCTCCTCGAACCCCACCTCCTACCACTCCGTCAATGGACATGATGTAACTAACCTGTTAATCCTGTAGCCCCCCACCCCCCTTTAAACGCGAGGAGAGGAGTCTAAATGGGCTCATCACTATTGCCATAGGGGACAGAAAAAGTAGATGGGACGAGGGGACTGTCTGCTCCCGGGGGTGAGGACCAGCAGGTGGCACCCTCGCTTTGCATTTACAGCTCAAACACGTTAGGTAGCAATTAAACTCCGAGCCCTGGCGCCATCATATTTTTAGCAGAATAGTAAACATGGAACACACAGGTAAAGTGACGGCATTAAGGTCACAAGAAGAGAACCCCATGGCCGTGACCAGACCCATGCTCTAAACCAGGGGTTCTCAAACTGGGGTCAGGACTGCTCAGGGGGTCACGAGCTGTCAGCCTCCACCCCACACCCCACTTTGCCTCCAGCATTTATAATGGTCCGCACTCAGAGGCTTGCTCTCTGAAAGGGGTCACTAATACAAAAGTTTGAGAACCACTGCTCTGAACTGTAGCCCACACCTCCTGACCTTGTGAACCAATTTCGAGCTAGCTTTAGGAACATTTAGTAAAGTGTTCTTTCTATAGTGGATCACACATTTTCATCCCTCACTGGGAGAGGCAAGCAACCATTATAAATTTAAAAGTGTAATTAAAAATGCCAGCACACGGTCTGAGCAAAATGGGGGGGGGGGGGGTGGTTAACCTAAAGGGGATTTCCCTCTTTATGCATATGAAAAGCACCCAAGTACAAAAGGCAAATCAGTATCCAGGCAGGGGCTGCATGCAGCTGTGCATGCACTAGTGGTATAAGCACAAGAACACAATGTACATATACAGTCCCTATGTCATCCAACACACGGTGCTTAGTTATCCAAGGATATGGATTAGAATAGGGATAGGCAACCTATGGCACGCGAGAGGATTTTCAGTGGCACTTACCCTGCCCGGGTCTTGGCCACCAGGCTCTGCCTTTTAATTTAATTTTAAATAAAGCTTCTTAAACATTTTTAAAACCTTATTTACTTTACATAAAACAATAGTTTAGTTATATATTATAGACTTATAGAAAGAGACCTTCTAAAAACATTAAAATGTATTACTGGCACACGAAACTTTAAATTAGAGTGAATAAATGAAGACTCGGCACACCACTGCTGAAAGGTTGCCAACTCCTGGATTAGAACCTATTGAATTCCTGCATTCTAGTCCTGGCTAAATTGATTGTGTAGCCCTGGACATGTCACTTCGACTCTGCCTCCATTTCTCCAGCCTCACATCAAAATATGGATAAAACTCATATGCCTCACTGGATGGAAGAGAGGATTAATGGTTAATGGCTGTCACGGAGCCCCCGGGCGATGCTCTGGAACTGCTCCCCACAAAGCCAGTCAGGACTTTGAGGAGCCTCCTCTCCCGGGGAGCAGACTGTCTTCAGGGCAAGAAGCTCACACGGCTTCACCTCCTGGGTCTCTCCTTGGAGCATCCAGCATATGCCCCTCCGTGCGCTTCCCACAGCGGGTCCGCCCAGGCGGGGTCCTGGGGAAGCCAGAGGTCCTGCACGCACCCCCCCGCCCCCCACTTCGCAGTCAGACGTGACTCTCAGCCAGCCGGTAAAACAGAGGTTTATTAGATGACAGGAACACAGTCTAAAACAGGTCTTGCAGGTACAGACAACAAGACCCCCTCAGTTAGGTCCATCTTGGGGCCACAGGGGGGCCAGAGCCCCGTCCGGGCACCCCTCCGTTTCCCCAGCCAGCTCCAAACTGAAAAACCCCCTCCAGCCCCTCCTCCTCTGGGCTTTGTCCCTTTCCCCAGGGCTAGGAGTTCACCTGATCTCTTTGTCTCCAACACCTTCAGTTGGCACCTTTGCAGAGGAGGGGCCCAGGCCATCAGTTGCCAGGAGACAGTGTCAGGCATTTATGTACACTGGCCCTTCGCTCTGCAACAACCATACACCCTTATCCCACCACCTAGATGCTTAAGAACTGCATAGGGGAAACTGAGGCACCCACACAGCATTCAGAGGAAACATTAAGAACAGTCCCACTTCGTCACATCGGCTAAGCATTCATTATCATTGTAACAGGGACCTACTGCAAATAGGAAGATATGAACTATTCCATAGCCGCTGAAAGTCTTCCAGAGATTGAGAGTCAAATGTTAGTCTAAGGCAGTTGGTAGCACTTGCCTCTTTTTATTCAGAAGGCCCTGAAGATTCTATACTGGGTCTTAATACATTTATTCAGGGCTGACTGAAGGACACTATGAAATCGAGTAGCCATTCTGGCCCCTACAAGAAAGATTGCAGAAAAACAAACTTAGTCCCAATCAACTTGGAGGAGAAGTGATAACAGGCCGCTATAGCACTGGAGATCTGACAATTTCAAAGAGCCCCAAAGTGAGTAGTAAACAGTTAGACTTGATGTTTAATAATACAAAGAGGAGAAAGAGGTGATGCTTGGAAAAGGCCACTCTCAGTGATGTGCCAAAATTATTGCAGTCTGGATATCAGCACACAGCTCAAAGGTGTGCAAGTCATTCGGCATCTGAATCTTACGCACGAGACTAGACCGAGGCGATGTCCACACTGGCAACTGAATGACAAAACTTGTGTCTTTCAGAGGTGTCCTCCCCCCGAAAGACAAGTAAGTTTTGCCACGACAAGCACCGGTGTGAACAGCATGTTGTCGGCAGAAGCGCTCTCCTGCCGACAACACAAACGCCACTCGTCGGGGGTGGAAGTTTTTTCGGCAGGAGAGCCGACAAACAGCAGCTACACGACTCTTAGCGGCACGGCTGTAGTGACAGCCATGTCACTAAAAGCTGCATAGTGTAGATATAGCCTGAACAACATGTCAATGAAGAACGCCTTCCTAAAGACATTGCTAAACAAATAATGGCAGAAAATTTAACAAGCAAGACAATCAACCAGCCACCACTCTGCTCCAGGAAAGCCAAACAATGTCAGAGGACTCTAATACAAACCAATTATGAGCAGATATAGTTAAGGGTAACCAGCCCTCATGTTTCAGAGAATAAGCCAGCCTGGTGCTTGCACGGAAGTGGAGCTTGGGAGAGGTGGAAAGTTGCTTACCAGGCCACAGCAGTTTCCCAGTTAGCCAGGCTCATTGGCAGTAGAGGTTTTTGAGAGGCTTCAAGCATTGACCAGAAGATACCAAACTAGAGGAGCCAATGGTCTGACAGAGCACGACAATTCACATGAAACTAAAAACAGAAGCCCTGCTTCCCAGAATGTAGTCAATCAGCTATGATTTACCTTCTCCAGTGAAGGCCACGTGGAAACACCTGCAGCGAGAGAGTAGGCATCTGATTAGCTTTCTTCCAAGTCTCTACAATACCTCATTAGAGCTATGCACAAGGATGAAATGCTTGAAAGCACCAGGTAATTTCTATTCAATGCTGGCTTGTAAGTTTCCCCAGAGCATTATTGCTGATGGCCCTGGCAGTGGAGGGAACCATTCAGACTGAATGCAGAAGGACCTTAATAGCTAGTTTGATCCATCCCTTGAAGGGAACAATGCCTCAGAGTGGAGGCAGAGAGAAGCATCAAGGAGGCTATTATAGTGGCATGCAAGTTCTCCTGACAAGGCAAATACATTTTAGGCCAAAGTGGTCTGACATAGACAAAGGAAAACTGATTATTCTCCCACTTTGTCCTTGCTGCCCAGATATACTGAACAAAGAGTGAAGAGGATTTAAAAGTTAATGCAGTTAAAGTGCTCCTGAAGGATGACATCCTTACTAACCTGGTTCTAATGGAATGCTTTGGGCAATAACTTTCATACATTTCTCTATCATGTAAATAAGCTCAGTCTTCACATGCTGCTGAACTTGTTGATCAGACTTCCCACCCCACAGGGTGTTTACCATGGACTCAATGCAGCTAGAGACAGCTCCCGTCCCTCTAGCAAATCCCAAAGTAGGAGAGGGATAGGCAGCAGCAATCTGTGTGTGACAAAGGGCTTGTCTTCACTAGCAACGTTAAAGCGCTGGCTGCGGTAGCGCTTTAACGTGGCTGTGTAGTCGCGGCATTAAAAAAAACCCAATACCTCCACGAGGGGAATAGCTCCCAGCGCCGGTGCACTGTCTACACTGGAACTTTACAGCGCTGAAACTTGCAGCGCTCAGGGGGGTGTTTTTTCACACCCCCGAGTAAGAAAGTTGCAGCGCTGTAAAGTGCCAGTGTAGACAAGCCCAAAGAGTCTCTTTTCTACTCACTTTCTGCCAATCAGGAAGTTGGATGTGCTGGATCACGGGGACCCATGAGCCACAACCCACTGCATTTTTTTAAGTCCTCCCACCAGGGAGGAGCAGATATACAAATAACAAACAGAAGGAAGATCGTTATCAAGTTTCATTGTAGTGGGTGTCTAGCTAGCTCGGAGGATAGCGGTAATTGCTACACTTGTAGTTCACTTGTCTATATCTAGCCCAGGTTGCTGTGGCCTAAAGCTGTTACTCTCAGCTTCTGTAAAATTAGCAACCTGTGCAATTCCCAGTGAAGAGGTGTTCACATCGAAAAATCATAACTAGACCCTTAGTTGGCAGACTCAATCGATCACTGAAAATGCCTTGAAGACGTAACTCCCTTCTCAGCTCTAGAGAAGAGAATTGGGGCACAGAGCCAGGAGAACAGAGCACAGGAAGTTTGCCCTGCCGCTGGCTATGCTGCACTTGTTCAGCAGTGGATTTCAGTCTTGAGGAACTTCAGCCCAGCTCCTTTCACCAGTTTAAAAAAAATAAATTAAAAAGTCACAGTTTTGAGAACTTACCATCGTACTGCTGCATGACCTGGAAAAGAAAGACCACCCTCATGTCCCCCCGGTGCACAAGTGAACATCAAGCATCCTCTGCTGACAACTATCAAATGCTGGTATTTTGTGGAGCAGAGAATCACTTCCTGAACTTAAGGAAAATATGAGCTGGCAGCCAAAGCTAGAGGGCCATAGGCCCATGAATCAGAATTGCCTTGAGATGCCACATTAAATCTTAAACACCTCTTTCTTTCTGTAGCGCACAAACATTGTCTTTAACTGTAAGCCAGTTTCACCTGCTTGTTTTATAATTTGACATTAAGTTATCTATATTCCCAGCTTCTCTCACTTCAGCCATTGAGCGTTAACTGCAGGAGACTCTGGCCCACTGTAATCAATCACATATGGCATAAAATGATTTCGCCATGCAAGCTTTAGGAACGGCTGAGAAAGCGAATGCAATTTTCTCTACAGTGATGGAAGAGACTTATTCCACTCCGCAGGGCCACTGCAGAACAGTTCACCAGATTATATACATTAGCGATTTGTCCATTACACGGAGTTCTCTCCATTCTGTCTTGTGCATTTTCTAGCACTTCCAGAGTCTAGTGAAAAACAACAAGAGTGTTCAAACACTGAATTAAAAATTTTATTTTAGTGTTACATAAGAGTGAAAGTCATTTTTAAAAACCAAAAAGAAAAAAGAGTACCCAGACAAACAAAGCAGAAAATATAAACATAAAAATACATTTGTATCCTTCAATATTAAACATTCATTAAGCAACTGTACAGGGGCTTGACAAACAAGCTTTAATCTCATAAATACTCAAATTAAGTACCTTTCTTAACAAAAATTCCAGTCCTTCTATGTCAAAACACTTCAAAAACAGCATTGCCAATAAAAAAATTGAGGTACAAGAAGACTGTGCAACATTTTCACAGCTAATGAAGTAGAAGTGTGGCCTGTAAAGTACCACTCTCTCCTGGCAGTGCCTAAATCTCACCAATAAATGAGACTTACCACGTGCAACCAAGAGATCAAGCAAGCCTCATTGTGTAAGAGCAGCCAGCTAACCTTTTGTCCAACAGACAGACTCCAAGTGTAACTGGTATAAAAGATGACCAAAAGAGAAAACCCCTCTCAAAATTCTATAGTCCCATCTTGGAAGTAGAATGTCATAACCTTAAGTGGAATGTTATCAGCAAATATTAAAACCGTAGGGTCTATGTTTTCCCAAGATAAGAATACATTTGGTTAGTGATAAACATCTTCGTAAAGTATTTATCCCTCAGGCAGCAGGTGCAGCATTACAAACAATGGCTTCAGCTGCGGGTGGTGGAGTAGCACCTTAACTGCAGAGCAGAAGGGCAGCCATTTAAAATGTGGCTAGTAAAAAATCACTTCATATCATTGGACTCATTTAGATTAGTTCGGAGTATAAAAGTCCAACCATTATAATTATAACAACAGTTTCAAATTCAGACTGTTTAGCTACTGCTCAAAGGCACTAAAGAATAGAGATCTCCACAGTTCTCATACAACCAGAAAGCTGTTGGTAAGCTACAGAATCAAGTCATGAAGGCAAAAAACATTTTTAGGGAGGTGCAAGCAACAATTCCTCTCCACAGAAACATCAAGGGGGATAGAGGCAACTGAAATTAACCTTTCATCTTCCTCACTATTTCAAGGCACAAGCAGCAGTCAGTCATTTTCAGTGGAAGATTCTGCTAAAAAATTCAGCATAAGCTACTCCACTCATGGGATCTGGGACACTGAAAATTACCCCTTAACTGAAGTCATCTGCTCAAACACTCATTGCTACTATGTACCTGTGGTCCTAGAAAGGAACATTACACCATAAACCTTTCATTCATAGTATTATGAATTATTTTATGTATGGCTTCCCTTGAAGGAAAGTTGTATGATAGGGCAGTTAAGTTTTGCCTACACTTTTTAATCACATAATCAATCACAACATAACAAATGCACATAACAGCATATATATATTTATATACAATTCCAGTAAACATGGATTTCTTCTACGTAAATAGATTAAATTATGCTTCACGACAAAAATACAGTATCTGAGAAGTTTACAGTGGTCTCCAGTGTTTTGTGAAAATATTAAATATAAGGCAATAGACTATTAAAAGGCTAATAGGAAATTCAACCAGTCTCACCTCTCATTAAAGTGCTCGAATGAAAAGAATACTGTGACAAATGGTGCCCTCCTAAACTATAGGTGAAATCATCACTCAGAACTTTAGGAAGACTTAATGGACCCTTTCACCTCGATAAAGGGTAGAGTTTGTTTTATTTTTATTTTTTTGCTTCACAATACATGCTAGATGTTAAAACAGATTATCCAAAGTACTTTAATATTGTATCACGGATCCTCACTGTGCCTTCAAAAAGTCAATTTGAGAGCGGTGAGCACAAAGCTGTTAAAATTGAGAGCCTGCCACAAATCAGCCCCAACACTAAATGTAGATGTAAATTAATGTTGAATCCAATCACAACTTTCCATCTAAGTGCTGAATTTTATTGACAATTCCTATCAACACTATCCTAAAAGAATGATTTGAAGTGAGCCTGCTAAAATGATTGTTTGCGAGTGTCTTGCTGTTTGCTATCCAATATAAACGGGAAATGCCTGTCCCATGGCAAACTCCATAGTTACAGCAGACTAAGGCAAAAGATTCAGACATTGTGCTGCTATTTTGCAAGATAAATCAGATACCTCTGTCTTCTGATCACATTTAAAATAAAACCTGTTCTAACATTCTCAACCACAAATCGTATTACTGGAAACCAGATCCATTTTTAAAAGCCACCATTTGAATGCTCCTTTACTAAGAGACCCAGATCGCACACATCTCTCTCTCTCACACACACACACACACAATTTAGATGTTCCATATGGATCAACTTGGACAGTTGTTCCATACTGTAGGTCCCAGTTTCCCAAATACAGCATGTTTAAAAAATTATGATCTTGAGTGGCACAATAGAAAAATCTTCATGACTTGCTGTGCATAGCAATATAAACAATCTAAGCATGTGTACCACGAAGGAAACAGGTGCATACATGTTTATACAGGATACCGAGTAAACTGTACGGGAGTTGTGTGCCCCCTAGTTTGAACAAGAACCTTCAAATCAGGAATATGATGGCTATGAAACAAAACAGCTCCTAATTCAGATCACTATATCATCTAAAATTTTTAACTGTTCTTTAATCATGTAGTCGAATGGCAATTATATCTTTGTTTGATTTTTGCTATATTAAAGCAGCCATAAGAGCCTGCTCAGAGGACTGCTTTGAAATTTTTCAACACTAGGTTTATACAGGCTTTGTGCTTCCCTTCCCAAAATGAGATGTAGACACTTCATTAGTACAGTCACATTTTCATGTAGATTTAAAGGCCCTCCAATTTTACAGCATGTTTAAAGGGCATTACATTTTTTACAATAAGGCAACTTATGGTTACCAAACCTCTTTCTGGAGTGCATTTCAACTTCTGTAATATAATTATTTGAACAAAGCAATCAAATCCTTGAATTAGTGTATGTGACGGCTTATATTGCACTACAACTTAAGTCTTACAATTAAGAACAACAGTTGTTCTTAGGCGGAGAAACACGGTTCAGTTTTTAAAACACCAACCCTTAAGCTAAACTCCCAAAACTAATAAAATAAAGAAGCTCAGAAGCCAACAACCATCAGTGCCTCACTGAGAAAAATGGCTTCAAAAACATTCACAGCCACATGAATCTCAGGCCTCTGATTACATTCTTTAACAATGCCTCCCAGGTGGTGGTAAAATATTTACAGTGTACCAGAAAGAAAGGTGGAAGACTTCTGACTATTGTATTTTTGGCTTACGTATTCAAGACCTGGTATAATTATTAACTAGTCTCCTGATAAGTGGAATCAACTTTTTGCAAGAGACACAGAAAGGTGATTTTTTTTTTTTTGTAGGCAGCAGGTACCAGAACATCAGCAACTTCACATTATCTACCTGTGAAGTTTGAGTAACAAGATGGGAGTCCAGTCCTTTATTCAGGTTTACTGGCAGAGGTTTTACATCCTTCCAGCCTTATTTTTTGGAGATGGAGCCCGAAGAATGTTGGGGGTTTCTTCCATGACTCTGACAAGCAAGTTATCAATGTAGTTTTCTAGCTCCCGCACCTGGAGATCTCTCTTTGTAATGGTATCCTTCTGTCTCAGCACCAGCTGGATCAGCTCATCGTGTGTTAATTGAGCATAAGCATAGGCAGGTTCCGAAGGATCATATTTCTTTTGGAGAGAGAAGACAGACGGGGTCAATACAGAAATAAGTGTTTTACAGTAATATGAGAAGACTGCCTAATGATCTTTGTATTCAGGGAAGGCTGAAGAATTCCAGGGATATTGGTTACCAAAACAGGATTGCTCTTCAAAGAAATTACTGTACTTTACATCTTGTTAAAGTTTCACACAACTGGCATTTCAGGATTTATCAGTCATTACTACTTCAGTGAACAGGAAAAGCAAGTTCCCCAGAGCCAAAAGCTGCTAGGCTTGCAACATCAGCAATGACAGGGAAAAGCTACAGGACCAAACCAGTATGGTAAAGTGACACAAATGCAACTGCTATCGCAATAGAGACATCTGTTAGGGCACTTAGCAATGGCAGCTAGAAATGACAGCGAAGTTATAATTATTGGCAGATATTCATGCACTTCCAAAATGTGGACAGGTGGAGCTTTATAACAATAGATTATGTGGAAAGGAAAGGAACAGGAAAAATATTTAAGTACTGCACTTTTATGGCACAAGAATATTTGATACTGTAGGATTTAGGAAGCCCAGGGCATCTATTCTAAGGGGAAGACAGACTCAAAATGAGACAAAATTTGGTAGCGTTTTCCATAGCCTCAATTTTATGGCTCAATATTTGTCAGCAATTTACAGTAATATGTGAATGCCAGGTTTGCATGGGGTTCAAGGGTAAATTTGAGTCCATAACGAAGGACAGATGAGTTATGATCCCGGGACATCAATGGCCCAAAGACTTGCATAAAAGACTCCCCATGTAATATTAGCACTGAAAGATCTACAGAACCACAAGTTAAAATATACTGAATAAAGTGAGAGTCAAGTTCAGGTTAAACAGCAGTGAATGTACTTGATGACTTTGAGACTGAAATTTTAAAAAGACAGTTATTTTCTCTTTTGACAAATTAGCAATACATTGCTGGACAGTTATTCTTAAAATTAAAATGCTGTTTGCTGTTTTAAATAGGAATGATTTTTAGTAACCTCTGCCAAGTAATTTGTTATACTTCCTTTTTAGTGCAGCAAAAATACAAGTAGTATTAGCATAAATATTACTTTAGTACAGAATACTCATTGTACAACACTTATTCATAGTTGTATCTCAGTGGCACTACAGGGAATAGTTTTGTATTTGCACAGCTAAAGCGTGGTCTGGAAACACCAGATGTTTAAGAAAACAGGCTTCTGTAGACTTTGAAGACCAGCACACCTGAGTTTAAGTGAAAAAATTCAACTTTTCAGTCACATTTTTCTTTTGTGGCCATTTACTTAGGAGTCTCAGAGCCCGAACAGTAACGTCTACATGACTATTATCAGCACTGATGCATAAGCCCACGTCAGCTGACCCAGGCTCTGAGATTCACTGCCATTTGGGGTAGGGCGCGCAAGCATGTAGACTTTCCTTAAAATGAGGAATCCTATTTTACAAGCCAGTTTGTGCCTGGATTTCTGAATCAGAATTTTCTCAGAACATGGTTTGCTCTCATTTTACAAACCTCTTATCTAATGGTGCCTCAGGGATCAGAACTTATGCAAACACTTAGACAATACTTTTCAGAGATTTGAGGGGAAGAGAAAGAAGGTGAAAGCTTTTAGCCATGCACATTTAGAAATATAACCTACTTTTGTGAGGCAACATTCTCCTGCTTTAACAAGTGGGCATTTGGCCTTTCAGACTGTGGAGGAAGTTCTTAATCGTGGAAGCTGCTAATGCAGCAAGTTACAAGGTGATGGGTCCCACTAGTCTCTGCTGAAAGGAAGATCAGCAGTGCAGCAGATAGTGACTACCTGCCACCAACCACCTCAAGTAAGCACGGTGTAAGCCAGGGGTTGGCAACCTTTCAGAAGTGGTGTGCCCAGTCTTCATTTATTCACTCTAATTTAAGGTTTTGCGTGCCAGTAATACATTTTAACATTTTTAGAAAGTCTCTTTCTATAAGTCTATAACATATAACTAAACTATTGTTGTATGTAAAGTAAATAAGGTTTTTAAAATGTTTAAGAAGCTTCATTTAAAAAATTAAATTAAAATGCAGACCCCCCCGGACCGGTGGCCAGGACCAGTGAGAGTGTCACTGAAAATCAGCTCGCGTGCCGCCTTCGGCACACATGCCATAGGTTGCCTACCCCTGGTGTAAGCAGACTCCAGGTTACAGTGGCCATACCCCACACATTGTAGGCAATCCTTGCTGTCTCCAAAGTAGCATATTTGTCACCCTCCACCCCAGGCACTCCTACTAGTCATCTTCCTGGCTCACAACCAAGCCTCCCCCATCAACCTACCCATCTAGTGGGGAACCAAAGAGCACTTCTGGGTTTACTCCAGTAGTACAGCCACAGTTCCCTGGGACACCCCCATCAGAAGCCTTTTTTTGCTTTAAAGTCATTTGCATTGAATAAGAACAAAAAGTGGATTCAATTTCTTCCTCCCAACGCTGGGAAATAGAGAAAATAAGGAAATCCTTTAAACAGACATCGTTTGAGTGTCAGAGCCAAAAAATCTAAGTTATACTGAGTATAGGGTGACCAGATGTCCCGATTTTACAGGGACAGTCCCGATTTTTGGGTCTTTTTCTTATATAGGCTCCTATTACCACTCCCCACCCCCGTCCCGATTTTTCACACTTGCTGTCTGGTCACCCTAACTGAGTAGGCAAGTTCACACTGAGTGCCCTGGAAGCTACAAAGTTTACAGTAAGCATTATGAAGCTATAACCCAAGCTTCAATTTCTTTCATACCTTTCTATTGCTCTCAGTCCAGTTTTCATCCATTTTTGTGGTTGTGGTCAAATTTTTAGTATGCAAATTATTTGCTGTGGTGTTCATTGGCTTCACAGGATGAGGTCTGAAACAAAAGCCACAATTTGTTTAGGCAGCTCCTTAACATCTTGAGATCCTATCACAAGCAAAGCATCCAACAGGTTCCTCAATCCAGTAAGACTGAACACAAGGGGATTTAATGAATTTCCTTATACACCTCAAGGTACGAGAAATTCAGTTCCAGGACAGAGTTCTGCCTCCAATTAGAGTCTTCCATTGGGTACGTATGTATGTACGTACGTACGCGCACACACGGCCTGTTCTGACTTATTTTAATTGCATTCAAAAAAGATACAGTCTCATGGTAACTGGAAACATCACATAACAGAAGTTGGTTACATGAGGTGCTTACACCATATTCGTGAGTGCTTAGTTTTTGTTTGGTTGTGGGTTTGTTTTTGTTTTTAAACTACACACATATTACTATAAAAGAGTTAGATTCTACATAATTTTCCCACATTATCTTCATTAGAAGTCTACATACCAAATATCCTCTTGGGCAGCAGATTTATTCCATCTTCTCTAAACGGACTTATTCTGGCATAAGGCACACTAGATGTCTAGGCATAATCTTGTATTCTCTAGACCCATTTGTAATGACAATTTTAAAAAGTGGAAGTAAGTTACCCAACTGTGTTTCAATCAAAAACAATTTCTGAACAGTAATTCCCTGGAACTCTACAATACGTGAGACAGATAAAGCGGTTCTGAGGCTAGCAGAGTTTCACCGAAAAAGACAGCTCCAATTTGCGCCTCAGACTATAATGGGGTGCCAGTTAGTTGGAACCGTGAACAGCTCTGCAAGTCCAAAAGCATGTTGGTCATCTGGGAGTCAGGCCTATTAGTCACATGAAGTAAGTTTGAGCAGGGAGGTGAAAACATTATCTACTATCTGTTCTAATGCTTAGAAATCTTTACTCTACTAGTTAAGTGACCACCACAGTTCTCAGTATTGCCTTTGATTGTATTTCCTCATTTCTGAAAAGGTAGAGATCATAATGCAGTTTACCAAATCCAGCTGTTGACACTAGAATATTTGTGGTATTAAGTAGCATTATTCAAAAAGGATAAATCCACATTTGACTAATGAGCACTGAGTTCCCTAATGTAAACAACTTGCCATAAAAAATAGAAGCATTGTGAATGTTAGATCTGCACAAAGCACTGCCACTGCTCATTCTAAGTTTTTGGGTGCACAGTTCTGTTTGGTGCAATCACTGATTTTTTGCTAATAAAAGTTTGCGGCAGTGGTCTTACACTGGTATGGTATAGGTCGCTGACAGGGTCCAAAAGTCAGACCAAGTTAAGATTGTATGAAGTCACATCAAAATGAAAAAACTATCACGATATTTCTGTAGCAAGAAAAAAGTATGTCTTGTACAACACTGAGAAATTTTCTATGCATTTCCCCATATTCTCACCTGTGCTTAACAGACACACTTCCACCACTCTGTTGTGTTTGATTGGGAAGTGTCTCAGAGGGTGAAACCCATGCCCGAAGCAGCTTCTTCTTGCCAGCATTTTCAACTTTATGATTGAAGCTCTCTGCTGGTGGCTTTTTCACTGATTCTGCTCTACTACTGTCGCAAGCGCCAGATTGGGGGGAACTAGAGGAAAGGGAGAGTTGGGAAGAACTGGACAGGGAGGTAAAAGAAACAGACTTTTCAGAGGGCTCAAAAAAATCACTCTTCCTACTTTCCTTAATACTGCTAGATTCCTTCAGTTCCTGTTCCTCAACAACACATCCATGCTTACTGGGATAAGACAGCATATCTAAACCTGACTCACTAGTCTTGCTGCTTGCACTATGAATGTCTATTACTGAATTTAGTTTGGATGATTTGCTAGATTTAAAAGTAACTTCAGGGCCACCTTCTCCCTTCTGAAGCAATATACTTGCTCTATCAGTAGAGCTCATATCTGAACTGAGTTTTTCTTCCTCAGTGGCAGACAATGAATCTATACACCGATTTTCAGTATTTGGAAAACTTTTATAAATTGCAGTCATTTCATTGTTCTTTTGATAGCTGTCTAGAAGCTCATCATCTGATCCTACTTCTGGAATAACTGGAAGGCCAACATGTGTTAGACTCTGATCTCCAGTAACTGGAATGGCAGACTTAAGGTCTGTTCCAGAGTCAAATAATGAATCATCATGACCATAACTTTGGTGTTTTAAGTGTCTATCATTGCTATCATCTCTGTCAAGATGATGTGTAGTTGACAGAGTGGCTGTTTTTAATAAGCTATCACCTGCCGGGTTTTCATGTGGGTTCATGGGATTCTCTCTATGAAACACAAATCCAGACCCAGACATTGTGCTGTCAGATGGAGTAAGCAGCTCTTCATCTTTCAGTCTACCAGTCAGAGAAACAGGTGCACACTTATTTAGTTTTACAGCATTTCTTGGGGTAGGCTTTGGCTTTGCAAATAGAGGATTGAGCTCACTAACATCCTCTGACTTGTTAGGGTCCTTAGGGAGCAACGTGTGAACTCTTGGGGTTGGTTTTGGCAGCTCTACTTGAACTGAAGAGTCACTTTTGATGGCATGAGTTACCTTGGACTGTAATGTGAGCCCAAATTCTTCCATTTTGAGTGAATTCTTACTTTTCTTTCCACTACATAGTTCTTGCTCCTCGTTTAATTTGCTTTCAGCAGAAGATGCCTGTATCACAGCATTCCCAGGTGAAAGGCTATAATTAGACTTGGAGAGAGAAGTTAGTTCTTTGCTATCTTTCATCCAGGTTTCAGCACTTGTACTGCTGGTTTCAACGTCATCCTGAACAGTGCTCTCATTGTTCTGAACAGAACTCCTACTTTCATCACAGAGTTTAGATGAACGGTAGCACTCCATACCCTGCACAGAGGCAAACCCTTGTCTCTTTTCTATTACGGTTGGATCAGTAGTGAACATTTCTTCACATTGATCAGGATGCCATCTCTCACGCTGCTCTCTGTCTAAAGCCTCAGCATGATTTCTGCTGGAATCAGTATTTTCCAACTCATCAAGATGAAAGGTCACTGATTTCTTAACGCCGCTGTTATTTTTTTTATCCGGTGATACTATCTGTACCTCTTTGGCATCACACTGTTTATGAAAGGGTTGGGCAGACCCCAAAGACACAGGTAGAGGAGGAGACTCAGACAGTGACCCCAGAGAATTCGATACAGTATTTGTATCATTAGTCAAACTTTCATTTTGAGACTCCTCTGAAGAAACAAAAGCAGGGTGCTCCGAATCAGCAAAGTTTATTGCAAAGGAACAATAGCTTTTGCTAGAAACAGCAGAAGGAAGGGAGAAAGAGGGAGAACTAGTAAAGCTTTTGAGGTCTTGCACTTTTGATTCCTGTCCCAGTTTAGATACAAAAGGGTTATTGTCAATAGAAAGGTGAGTAGAAAGGAGAGGAGGAGAAACATGCCCCAGAGTTGCAGGAGGATGGGGGAAATACAAGAGAGGACTAGTGAAGCTTTCAGAGTCTTGTGCTTTGGATTCCTGTTCCCAGTGAGAAATGAAAGGGTTATCAGAACGTTGTCCAGAAATGAGAGATGGGCTACCAGAGTCTCGTAATTTAATTTTTTGTCCCAATTTAGAAGTGAAAGGGTTATTGTCATTACTAGAATGATGTGCAGAAAGGAAAGCAGGAAGGGAATCAGGTACAGAAGTAGGAAGCGTGGCTTCGGTTTCATCCTCTGAAGACACTCCCAATCTGTAAAAGGGACAAAAACTCGCGTGTCAGTTGCAGATGCAACATGTGAGAGACAGACAAAGACAAGTTCTAAAGGTGGATTTCACAAAATTTGCAACATACTAATGATGCATAAGAAACTGCAAAGACTTAAGAGTTTAATGGACCAATAAAACAAGCTTGAAATAATTTATGTTTAAATATTTTATATGCAATACCAATCCTTGTGATGCAAAAAACTTGTGTTGTAAAGTTTGCTACATGCAAATCAAAGATTACTAGGGCGATGTCTACTTTTAAAGCAACTGTACATAATTTCTTTTGCATCCAAGACATAAGTACTAATAGCATAATAGCTTAAGATATTTACATTTACACACAAGGCGTTTAAACATAAATGTAATTGAAGATCTAGTGTTAAAGACAGACAACTCAGGATACTTGTTAGTAAGGCTATGCTCCTTTTATACATGTAAGTCACAGAGCAGAATTTCTGAAAAAAGTCTCACACAGAACCTCAGAAATATACTTCATGAAACTGTGAATGATGCCAAAACCAGATGTGTTCCAAGATTTGCCATTCTCCAAGCCACAGCAGGAAGTACAGTGGAGAGCAATAGGCTTGATTAAAGATGACATTTCAGCCCTTCTACACGCTTCCAAACTTAGACGGTAAGGCAGGAGAATATTGTTAGTTTTTGTTATGGGTTAATAGAACAACATGGAATAAATGACTTCATACTATCTGAAAAGATACAGGCACTAAAAACCATTATGTTAGTGCATCCTCACTTATATGAAGTTAAATTGGTTAAGAATGGAAGTAAAAGTTAATATTTATACCAAGAATCTTAATAAGTGTGTAACTGGTTAAACTTTCATCTAGTGGTGAAACACAAATGAGTCCCCCACAAGAGATGTTATAAAGGGCAACAGCTACAGAAATGTTACTTTGTGGCAGGAAGTGGGCCAGCCTAGCCATATGTCTGCAGTGCTTTATATCAGAATCTGAAACTGAAATAAAACAAGACTAACCTGGGTTTGACAGCTTTGGTTTGGATTGTCCTTGCAGAGGCTGCAGACTTGTCTGGTTTCTGTTCTTCCATGAGTGATTCATCAAAGGGGTTATGTGATTTCTTGTTTCTGGGGACATCTGCTGTGTTGCTGTTTTTTGGAGTACTTTCTTGGTTGTAGTCCTTAGGGATTTCAACAGGTTTTACCTCTTTTTCATTCTTTTTTTCTTCAAGAAGTTGGGCTTCTCTCTCCTTCAAAGTCATGTCAGACATGTTTTCTACATCATTGTTTTTCACTACTTCCTTTCTTCCTGTGACTAAAGACAACAAAGCAGACTTCTTGTTCTCTTGCTTTTTGTCCTGTTTCGTTTCTTCTTTTGCAGTTTCTAAACTCAGTGAAGCACTATTTTCCAGTAAATCTCCACCGCTAAGTAGTTTGTATGATGGTAGGGTCATAGACTTAAAGGACTCCAATGAGTGTGACCCAGATAAACCTCTGCTAGGAGACATTCTTCCTGTCTTTTCATGTTCCTTAGTGGATTTTGAAGACAAGTTTTCTTCTGATTCAGAGGGCTGGTTTTTCCTGAATGTTTGAGGGGAAGAGGAAGGAGTGTTGTCCTTTGGCACGGTTTCCTTTTTTGTTTCACTTTCCTTCCGATAAACATGATTGCCATTGATACACACGTTGGATCGGGGTGTGGGATCATTTTTGGATTTAAGGCCACTGAATAAGGAGAGCCCTTCTTTCTTGGTGTTGCTGGAGGTTATTTCGTTTAGTTGCTTATTGTCTGCACTTGCTGTTCTCTTATGAGCCATGAGTACAGGAGCATGAAGTAAGTTATCTTCAGGTTTGTTTCCAAAGGCCTCTGAAAAAAAAAAAAAAAAAGAGAGACATTAAAGCTATGAAAAACATATTTCCTGATGACAGTCAATATTACAGTCTAAAGTGTTGAAAGACTCAGTGATTACTCATGACAATGGAAAAATTATGTTTAGAGATACAGAAAATTTGTTATCTAAAGCAGGAGTATCACCCCGTAGAGCAGGTTGGGCCCACCCTACCCCTGTCTGTGCCATGCCCCCCCAGAGCCAAGGGACACAGACAAGGAACCGAGGCTGGGACTGCAGCGGAGGGGGGCGGGGGAGGAGGGAAAGAGGGCACAGGGCTGAGAGTGGGGCCAGGGACATAGCTGCAGGCGGGACCGGAGCAGAGCTGGGGACAGGGAGGGGCTAGTGCCGCTCTCTTCCCGCTTGCCCCCCCGGGGAGTTGGCCCGGGCCCTGTCGCACCCCCTCAAAACCAGGCCCCACAGTTTGGAAACTTCTGCTATACAGGGTTTATGTTTGTGTGTGTGTGTGTGTGTGTGTGTGTGTGTGTGTGTGGGGGGGGGGGGGGGGGGGGGGGGGGGGGGGGGGGGGGGGGGGGGGAGGAGAGAGGAGAAGATGTGCGCAGGAGGCAAGGTGGCAGATCACAAGGAAGAAGGATCCTATTTCATCCAAAATGGCTCCAGCAATACAACAAATGGTCTCAGACAAATTCTTCTTAAATGTTTTCAATGGATCTGGTAACATACAGCTACAATAGTCCTGTTTTGTAGCGTTGGCCAGAAAACAAGAACTCCATTTCACAAAAAATTAAGAGTTTGATATTTGGTTTCATTCTGCATTCGGAACAAACACCAAGACATTTTTTTTTGGTGTGCAAAGAGACATGCACCCATACCAGCAGACTAGCCAAAAGCCTGGTAGCTATAGCACTCATCTAGGATATCAGACACCCAGGTTCAAGACCCCACTCCTAATCAGGCAGAGCATTTCCGTCAGAAAATTCCCTATCAGCTTCACGGGTTTAAATAAAACATATACAATAAAAGAAAATTGCATCTGATCACCCACCTACAAATGTACTGCCAACAGTGCTTTAATGCTTCTTTTAGCCAACATCTTCAAATACTGTGTCACTTTCTTTTTCAGAAGAAAAATGGGTGGAATCTTTGCTAATATTCTGTCAATAAGTCGATCTACTGTATCAAAATCAACCTCTCTTTTGAGCAAAGATTTAAGATAGTAATAAAATTTAATATTGTGAGAGGAAATACTCACTTTCTGAATTTGGAGGAAAGGACTCATGATCATCATCATCTTCCCCCCACTTTGACTGAAAGTCACCAGGTTTAAGCCTAACTTTCTCCGTCACTGGCTGAAAAGCAGGTAAAACTGACATGGATTGGGAGAGGGAGGTTTTCTGCAAACCAGGTTTAGAAAACAGGGTTTTGATCTTGGATTTTTTCTTTTCTTTCTCAGGTGTTTCCTCTTCACTATCAGCTGGTGAGTGAGTTATGCTGGGAATGATGGCTGACGCCGTGTCAGGCAGTCCATTGGCCCGCTTTCCTTTGAGTTTGCCTTTCAGCTTGCCAAATGGAGACCGGGACTTGTCTTTCATGGATAAATCAAACATGCTGGCTGTCATGTTGCTCCTCATGAACTGAATATCCACCTCAATCTCTCCTCTCTCTTTTTCCTTCTTGCCTGGTTTGGAGTGAAGTGTATACCACCTGCAAAAGAAAGACAAAATGTTATACAGGCTTTGAAAACAAACTCTGGTTAATGCAAGCCACAGAAAAATATGGCAGAGGGAAAAAGGAGAAAACAGACTCCCTAGCTGGGAAACTACTTCATGTTTAGACAAGGATCAGAGAGCTTATTGTGGGCATCCCTGTTAAAATAACTTGTTTCATGTACCCTGATTTAACTGGCACCAGAGACTTGGTGGGATAATGCCCATGACGGGAATACAGGTATAGCGGGAGGGGTACAGCTTCTTCAGGAAGGACTGGCAGGGTAAAAGGGGAGGAGGTGCTGCATTATACATGAAGAATATATACACTTGTTCCAAGGTCCAGAAGGTCCAGAACCAATAGTTCATGGATTAGGGACCCAATTTTATGGGGTTCCAGGGGCTTCTGTATAGATTATTTAGGTTAATCTTTCTATCTACCCAATGGGACTCTGTGCTCAGTCTAGAAGATAAACTGTGGATTTGTGTCTCCAGAGATAACATGCTTGTTAACAGCAAAAATGTTTTTAAATAAATAAATAAATATATAGAGGTGAGAAATAGTTAAAATAAAACAATTTAAATGTCTGTCTGGTGATGTTCTCCTCCTAGTACAGCATTGCAAGAAAATCCTCCAATTATTAATGATTAACCTGTTGAATTGGAGATCGTTCAACTCCAAATGACTTCATAAATATCTGCTTCAATTACCTTTGGTAAATGAAATAACCAATCATTCATTTTCTGATATAGCTGTAAAACTAATCTGAAAAGTTTTCAAAATAAATCACGGTTTAAAAATGGATAGTGTGTACCTTCTAAAAATGAAACCTACATCTATCTCTGAGTTGTGAAGCATATGTATTAAAGTTATAACAACCAACAAGAATGCACTTTTATATAGAAATCCATGATTAAATTGAGTCTTCCTGACTAGTGATTTAAATCAATTTGATTTAAATCAAATACATCCTGGGCAGACCAGACAAAAGTTTCTGGGTAAAGACAAAAAGGGGGAAAAATAGGGATGACCTCATGGTAGGACTCTACTGCAGACCACCAAATCAGGAAGATCTAGAACAAACAAATATCCAAAACACAAGACCTGGTAGTAATGGGGGACTTTAGCTACCCAGACATCTATTGGAAAAGTATTATGACAGCACAAAATGTCCAATAAGTTCTTGGAATATATTGGAGACAGTTTGTTGTTTCAGAAAGTGAAGGAAGTAAACAGGGGACAGCCCTTCTAGACTCGATTGTGACCAACAGGTTGTGAATCTGCAGGTAGAAGGCAATTTGGGTGAAAGTGACCAAGAAATGATAGATTTCATGATTCTAAGGAAAGGAAATAGTGAGCAGCAGCAGAAGGACCATGGACTTCAAAAGAGAAGACTTTAACTAACTCAGAACTGGTAGGTAAGGTCCCATAGGGAAAAAAACAAAACAAAACTAAGGGCATGTCTACATTTACCTCTGGAACCAGCCGGGGGCCGATTTATTGCATCTAGTGAAGACGCGATGAATCGACCGCTGAGCGCTCTCCCGTCGACTCCGGTACTCCACCGGAGAGAGCAGCACAGGCAGAGTCGACAGGAGAGCATCAGCAGTTGACCTACCACAGTGAAGACACTGCAGTAAGTAGATCTAAGTATGTCGACTTCAGCTACATTATTCACGTAGATGAAGTTGTGTAACTTAGATCAACCCCCCCCCCAGTGTAGACCAGGCCTAAGGGATAAAGGAGTTCCAGAGGGCCGATAGTTTCTTAAGGAGACAATATTAAAGCGCTAATGAGAGTCATTAACTAAAAATTAATTAAATGAGGAAGGGTAAAGTAACATTTCACTTTGGTTTCCCAAACTTTATTTCTGCTTCCTGAAACTTCCAGGGGTTAAATGTAGAAGCAGGTATGCCAGAAAAGGCATCAGTGCAACAGAATAAACTGTACAGATGCAGTTACACACCAACACCTGAAATAGTTCAGTCAAGGCATTCTCCAAACACCCCATACCTTTCTTTCCAATTCTCTGTTCATTTACTATTTCAATACTTTTCAAATATAGAAGCTCTTGAACCGCAGAGGGAAAATGCCTATAATTTCCTCTGAGGAATCATGCACCTTATCATTGTTGGATGTTTCTATTTACTTTAGTCTGTTAATACAAGACTGATTCAGAATCAAGGTACCAAAAGCAAGATTCTTTATAGACAGGACTTCTGCACTTATATTTTGAATGCTTTATCTGTTTCTGAAATTACAGTTTTAAACACTGCAGGCTCTTTATGTTAGACCAGGGGTAGGCAACCTATGGCACGTGTGCCGAAGGCGGCACGCGAGCTGATTTTCAGTGGCACTCACACCACCTGGGTCCTGGCCACCGGTCTGGGGGGATCTGCATTTTAATTTAATTTTAAATGAAGCTTCTTAAACATTTTAAAAACCTTATTTACTTTACATACAACAATAGTTTAGTTATATATTATAGACTTATAGAAAGAGACCTTCTAAAAACGTTAAAATGTATTACTGGCACGTGAAACCTTAAATTAGGGTGAATAAATGAAGACTCGGCACACCACTTCTGAAAGGTTGCCGACCCCTGTGTTAGACTATTAAACTTGTTCAATTACCAGGCAAGGTGTACTACTTGATGACATTTCAATCTTGCTGGCACAAAGAGTTAGGTATTTACTGGCATCATGCACCATGCATAGTTTCTTGCCAATCATAGATCGGCTGACCCCGCAGAACTGACAGGAAAGGCTGTTTTGAAAGGAGCTGGGATTTTCCCTCACAGCTTAACTATTAAATTAAAGCAAACTAATAGACGTATTCCATCACAAGTGGAATGAAAAGCAAGAAACATGAAAATGCCTTGCTGCCCAGTTTTGCACTGCCAAACATTGGGGCTGAAGAGAAATAATGGGTCCAGGCATTTTGTTTCAAAACTATTTTGGACAGTTGACCCTAAAATGAGTTTCCACTTTCAGACAAACATAAAAAGCTCTCTTGAAGAAATGCATTCAAGAGAAAGGGGTGAGAAAACTTGAGTTCAAGTTTTATTAAAGCAATTTTCTTCCAAGTGTCAGCCTACAATGACTAACAGCCAAATTACAAAATCCCTAAAATGAAACCTACACTGGAAATGCTGACCGTTCTCATTGGAGTATCAAAGAATACCAGTTGAATAAGTTCCACTCATCAAGCCTTAGACAAAAGTATAAATATGAATATATTTTGCATTTAAATGTAAAAAGCCACTGGCCATTTTTGTGACTCAAAAGTGTGTTTAATTCAAGGAATGTTCTTATGTATTTTCTGGCTCCAAATGTACATCAGTGAGCTTATCCCATTTACCAGTGAGCTTGCATAGCCCGTTTAATAAAATGGTCCCAGTTGAATGTTTTCAAAAAAGCTTTAAATATTCAAGGAATGCAACTTCTATTAACTTAAGTACAGCCACCATTTCTAAGAAAAGTTGCTGTGCAAGTAATAGCTATTTACTTTCAGCAACACAATCTTTGCAATATTGTGCAACAAACTGTAGGCACCTTCCCCACAGACTAATTAGCGAACAATGTGCATGTCAGCTGTCAGGGCCAAGATTGTATATATTCTGCATACTGTAACTAAGGCTACTTCTACAACAACACTTTTGTTGGCCAGGGGTGTTTAAAAAAAAAACCCACCCCAACGAAAGCACCGTTGTGGACAGCGTTATGTCAGTGAGAAAACGCTCTCCTGCCGACATAGCTACCGCCACTCATTAGGGGTGATTTAATTATGCCAACCGGAGAGCTCTCTCTCTCCTGCTATCATAGAGCAGCTGCACAGGAGGCCTTACAGCAGCACAACGGCAGGAGTATAGTCGTGCCACTGTAAGGTCCATAGTGTAGACATAGCCTAAGTAGGAGGTTAGAAGAAAAACTTCAAATGAAAATGTTGGGTTATTTTATTATATCCTCTTCAACAAAAATTTAATTTAAATAAGTTTTCATTTTAGAACTATGGTAATAAACATGCCTTTTAGCTCTCCTTTAATATGCTTGACCCTACTAAAAAACACTTCCAATAAGTCAGTGTATAGTTCTTAATACAGCCTGCAAAATCAGAAGCCAATAATCTATTTGAAGCAACGATGCCTTAAGAGTAGTATAATATTAAAAACATCCAGAGTGTATAAAACCAAAGACACTAAAATCAGAACGTAACTCCACCTTTCAAATACATATAATTTAATAAAGCACACAACTAAAATGCACTAACATTAAAAAACTTAAATCTTCACTCCTGTTGTGAACTCGTGTTCATCCTCCCATTTGCCCCCCTGCAGATATTTTTGTAAAAGGCATACCCGTAGGGTTCGAACTTTGTTGGGCACTCAAAAAAGGGACACAGAGACACTGTGTCCGCTTGCAAGGAAAGGAAACAAACTGCAAACACACTAATGCATACGTTGTTTTGTAGTAATATGTTTAATGGCCTAATTTGACCTGCCTGATCATCTCTGCCGCTGATAATGCACAAGAAAGAACCCATCTGATTCTGCAGGACTAGGAGTCAGAAAAATATCCTCCTGTTTGTAAACAGATTATCTGATGAAAAGTACTTGAAACTGAATAGCAAATCCCAGAATGCCATTTTAAAAATAATTTTCCTTTATCAAACAATCCTATATCTTTGTCATTTCCTGAACTGACCAACTGTGCTCCCAAATACAAGCTTTGAATAAAAAAAGTTTTTCTAGCCCTCATGAAAGAAACATTACACACAAAAGAACAACAAGCAGAGTGATGCTGTCCCAAAGTCTCCAGTAAAATAACTAAGATATGTAAATTGGTCCTATTAATCACAATGTTAATTTAGAAGCCTCATGATGACATCCAAGTTAACTGTCATTATTGTTTCAGAAACACCTGCTCAAGTGTTTATCCTGCAATCTGAAACTGCTTTCCACTCCCTCCTAGTTATCAACAGCCTCATCTGTCCTTCACCCACTTACCAATCCACTTGCTTCCTCTCACCTTGACAACTTCTGTAATGCATGGCCATACTGAAAATTGAAAATGTGAGGACCATGCAGACTACATTACATTTATCAAAATAAATATCCTTGATGCTGTATTGGGTATATTCTTTATCATTTTATTAAAACTTTAAATTAAGCTGCCACAGAATCTAAGGACCTAGCTGCAAAATTCAGATTAAGTTTGCCATGGAAATATAATAGAAGCTTTGTCTACACAGAAACACACATTAAAACTTCAGCTGATTTATAGCTTCCCTACTTCTCAAATTAACTCCTTGTTATCAAAGGGCACTCCCTGGTTGCCAACCCAGATTGATTCCATCCCACACCAATCTCTCTCGCTTCATTATGGAAAAGTGCTGACATATTGCACCAAGAAACTGATACTAGGGGAGGGCAAGTCAAACACCCAAGCCCCAGCTCATGACACAACGGTTCTGATCTACTCCGGGCTGTCCAAGAATAGGAGAGAGAATTTCAGAGGCGCACCCCACTCCTTCCTCCAACTGAAGCTGTGGGCGAGCACCACAGAGAAACTGCCTGAGCCCCAGGGAGACACATGGGGAGAAAGGCCGGACAACAACCCCGTCATTGCCCTGAGAGCAACCTGCCGCTCGGGGAGGGCCAGCGCTGGGAACCAGACACGGGGCTCAAACCCAGGGGCGATCCCATCGCGGGTGGCTTTAGCGAGCCTGGGGGAGCTCGCCACGCCCCGAGCTCGGGTCAGAACCGGAGCTTCCCGCCCACTCCGCTAGGCAGCGGGAGGGACAAGCCCTTCGCCCCCCGCATCCCCCCGCGGGGCTCACCGGGTGCTGCGGCGGCCGCCCTCCTCCTGCAGCTCGGCCAGGCGGATCTCGGCCCGCCCCAGGAACTTGTCGAGGCCGAGCAGGGCGCGGTGGAGCACGGTGAGCTGCAGGGCCGGCTCGCCGCCGTGGCCGGGCCGGCGGGGGGGCAGCTCGAAGGTGGCCTCCTCCCGCCAGACGGGCGCGCCCAGGCAGCGCTCCGACACCGAGGTGGCGAACTTCTCCTTGCCCAGCGCCATCAGCGCGTAGGCGTCGCTGCCGCCGCCGGCCCCCTTGGCCTTGGGCCGCAGCCCCCGGGCCCGCAGCACCGTCACCTGCACATGGGTGGGGGCCCAGCGCGGCGGAGACTCCGACAGCGACATCCCGACCCACCGACTGCCGGGCTGGGACTGGCCCGGCCGGGAAGTGCTCGCGGCAAAGCTCGCGAGAGCCGGGGCTGGCTCGCGCTGCTGGAGGGGCGGGGTGGAGGGGCAGGTGTGTGGGGGCGGGGCACAGGATCCGTGAGGGGGGAATGGGCGTGTCCCGAGGGAAGAGGGCGGGGCCAGCCGGGATGGGACGAGCGGCCTGGCTGCCTGAGTCCCAGTTCAAATCAGCGCCCGCCAACCGTCACTGTCTGCGCCCCTGGGTGTGTGCAGCGCCTGGCACCAGGGGGGTGGCCCTGCCGAGTGGGGCCTCTGGGTACCACTGCCACAGTCAGCAACGATAACCATAGTAACCACTGTCCCCTTAGAACAGCGCCAACTGTCCCAGTCAAACAGCCGCCCCACAACTGCCCCCTTCAAACAGCCGCCACCAACTGTCCCCATCAAACAGCTGCTGCAACTGTCCCGGCCATGCAAACAGCCGCCCCCCAACTACCCCCTTCAAACAGCCGCCCCACAACTGCCCCCTTCAAACAGCCGCCCCACAACTGCCCTGGCCATATGAATAGCCACCCCCGAACTGTCCCCTTTAATCCATTCCTATGGGAAGAGGAGGTGGCGTTTATTTGGCAGTACTTCTGAATAATCATATGTACAGTATTGTAACTTTGAGCTTTGTGATTATATCAGTCACAAACAGGTTCTCACCCTCAACGTATCCTAATATGCTTTCTGATTGCTTAGTTTTATCCAAGAAAAAGCTGCAAATATAGGTGTGAAGTATGAGATTTACAGGTTTCTACAAGCTTCTTTCCTTCAGTATGTGCTTTTGTCTCGGCCCTTCCCCTTTTCAGTAATTGACAGTTTTACACCAGGATGCCTTGTTCTTCGTAGAGAAGAGAAGGTGGAGAATGTGGTTTTGTTACATTCTGTAGTTTCGGTGTTTGGCTCATACCAATGTAATGCTTTCAGGGTGTGGTGCTTTTTATGTAAGGAATGGATCAGACAGGTTACTCATTTACACAAGTTAGTAAACAATGATCTCACCTGTTTCCTTAACATCAGGTCCCCAATAAGAACCCTCTGTAGTCACTCCTTGCACATGCTCACAGATAGAGTGCACTGAGACTTGCACTGAGAAGATTAATAGAGTATTAAAAACAGGCACTTTACCTCTACTAAGGCTCGTGATGTTGCTAACGCCAATGCAGGAGTAAATGTTTAGAACATTTCCCTAATATAGACAAAGCTTCAGCTACTCACTTTTCACTCTCTTGATTCTTGTGATATCACCATTTCACTGGGTCTCCATCGGGGCATTCGGGTTAGATATGACCTGCATTCCTTTGTAAAAAAAAACCAACAGCTTTTTGAGGGGAAAAGGCAATTCAGGAATTCTCAATACGTCACAAAAATAAACAGCTCAGTCTAGTTGCAGCTCACCCTTAATGACTCATGTTAACACTTCCTGGAGATTCCCCTTCCCTCATTCTGGAACTTCTATCCTCAATGCTTGTGTTTATATTGCAATCCAAATCATTAGGCCTTCCAATAATGTTCCCTTGGGGACCTGAGTGACCAGTTAGAGAGGAATGCTAGCAGCCACTCCTAATGCAAATAGGCCCATGACCCATGAGTCAAGAGTCTGTGTTCTCCATGTGACACCGGACATAAATAGAATGCAGAACTGAAATCATAAACACACATATGGAAAAAAAATAAATTTACCATCATAGCAGAGACCAAGTATGGAAGTTGTCAGCTTAATGCTGAATGCTGTAGCACGTTATAATCAAATGAATATGGGGTTATGATAGCAACTGTTTTACAACCTTAGCTATAGCAAATGCGATTAGACCCTGGCTACTTAGATAGTTTATAGTAGATGGCCAATGTGTAATGATACACAATAGACAATTGACAATAGACAATTGACAATGTGGAGGCAGCATCCATGTACTGTGCCAGATGATAAATTGCACAGCTATGTAACATATGAATTTATCACACCTTTGACAGCCTCACTGCCCTCTACCCACTAATCTATTGACTCATTCCAACATTCCAAACACCCGGCATCAAACAGTCACCATTTACAAAAAAAAAAAGTCAACCTACTGGAGAAATGCCTCCTCCTTTTCTCCCCAAATGTGGGATTTCATCCCCTATTTATACCAGCCCAAAAGCCCAGAGGAAAAGAGTTACTCTTGGGCCCATGACAGGTGCTTTACACATAAAAATGTTAGTTTTAAAGTCTGCTATCTCATCGCCTTAGGAGGCAATAAGCAGGTGCTCTGTCTCATTGGAGAGACTAAATGCCCCAATAGCGACTATGTGGTTGAAACCATACAGTACTATCACTACGCTCTCGAATGAACTCAACAGGAAAGCGATCACTCTATATCTGACCTATCAGTCCTCATCTCAAAGGAAATCTATACGATACTTTCCAAAGATGAACCTGGGAGCTTAAATGTATAACTTTACTAGATCCTAAAAATCATGGAGTGAATAGTGACACTGGATTTATGGCTTATTACAACCATCTATAACCCACTAACACTCTTCTCCTCCCCTCCCCTCCCCTCCCCTCCCTCCCCCCCCCCCTCCGCACGCCTCCCTCCTCCCCTTCCTTTCCTCCCGATTACTGGAGGGGTGTTAATGAGCCACTTCACCTTGAATGGTCCCTTAAAATATGTCTTAACTACTTATGTTAAACAATCTGCTTAACACCAGCAGCAGCGCAGAAGTAAAGATGGCCTGGTATGGTATTGGCACCCTTCTGCACTGCTGCCTTCAGAGCTGGGCCCTCAGTTAGCAGCCGCCGCTCTCCGCTGCATACTCCTGCATACTCCTCAGATCTGCCTCTCCTCTTCCCACCTCACAGGCTCCCAATCTCCTTGCCCAGCCAATCCCAGTCTTCCCCAGCCCAACTCCCGGTTTCCCTATTCTACCCAGGCCTCCAGTCTCAGTCCCCCCTCAGGCTCTTTGTCCCAATTTACTCCACTGTCTTCTTGATCCAATTCCTGACCTCTTTGCATTAGGCTCAGGCAGCTTCCTCCTCCATGCTGCCTGGTTCCTTCCGGGGGAGCGCTGAAAGCAAGCTCTGAAGGCAGCACAGAAGTACGGGTGGTATGGCATGGTATTGCCACCCTTACTTCTGTGCTGCTGCCGGCGGGGCACTGCCTTCAGAGCTGGGCGCCCGGCCAACAGCCGCCACTCTCCAGCCTCCCAGCTCGGAAGGCAGCATAGAAGTAAGGGTGGCAATACTGCGACCTCCCTAAAAAAACCTTGCGACCCCCCCACACACACACACCCTGGCAACTCCCTTTTGGGTCAGGACCCCCCAATTTGAGAAATGCTGGTCTCCCCTGTGAAATCTGTATAGTATAGGGTAAAAGCACACAACACGAGATTTCACGGGCGGGAGGGGGGGACACCAGATTTCACGGTCCGTGATTCGTTTATCATGGCTGTATATTTGGTAGTGCAGTATCTGGTCGTGGAGTAAAGATTTGGGACAAGCTGCTCAATTCACTCAAGGCTTCCCTTCTTGGAGTTGTGAGTAATGCATTCCATCCAAACTCATGCTGATGAATCCTTTGTACCACATTAGCATGCAAACTGTGTGTGTGTGTGTGTACGCCCCAGCACGCACACTTGTACGTACGCCAATGAGCTGAGCCCTTTGGAAAAGCTGCCCCTCAGTGTC
Organism: Platysternon megacephalum; assembly: GCA_003942145.1. NCBI lineage: Eukaryota > Metazoa > Chordata > Testudines > Platysternidae > Platysternon > Platysternon megacephalum. Next base: position 5,940,573 of record QXTE01000071.1, read on the forward strand.
CCAATGGGAGGAGCTGAGTGCTGAGAACTTTGGGAAATATGATGCTATTTAAAGGCCTAAATGGGAACGGTGCAAAAATCTGGCCCCACATATGCACTTGTACTAGTGTATTAATGACAGATCGTCTCCGTGTTGTTGGAGGGGCTGCCATGGGGCCAGTAGCGGCGCCAGCTCTTCCGGCGCCCTAGGCGGCGGAAGATCCCGCCCCCAAAATGCCGCCCCCAACAGCGGCGGCGGAAGGTCCCGCCCCCAAAATTGAACTGACGGCCGGGGCGCCGGCGCCCCCAAAATAGCAGCACCCTAGGTCGCCTAATGGGTTGTGCCGGCCCTGCATGGGGCATAAGAAGTGTGTGTTTTCTTCAGAGTGGCTGCAAACACCTGCAATATACGGTGCCGTGCTTGAGGGCTCTCACAGAGTGCTGACCTACTGCAATTAGACCCCATTATCTAGAGCGGGGGTTCTCAACCTTTTTCTTTCTGAGCCACCCCCTCCCCCACCATGCTATAAAAACTCCACAGCCCACCTGTGCCACAACAACTGTTTTTCTGCATATAAAAGCCAGGGCTGGTGTTAGGGGGTAGCAAGCCGGGCAATTGCCCGGGGCCCCACGCTACAGGGGGCTCCACAAAGCTAAGTTGCTCAGGCTTCGGCTTCAGCCCCGGATTGCGGGACTCGGATCCCCGGGTTTCAGCCCTGTGCGACAGGCCCCAGCAAGTCTAACACTGGCCCTGCTTGGCAGCCCCTCTGAAACCTGCTCACCGCCTCCCAGGGGCCCCAGATCCCTGGTTGAGAACCACTGATCTAGAGAGCTTGAAAATATACCTCAGCGGTTTGGTGGAAGCTGTGAGAACATCCCAGGCCTCAGACTTACATCTCTCTAAGGGCTGGTCTACACTAGGAACTTACATCAGTATAGATATGTCTTTCCTGAGTACGAAAAATCCACATCCCTGTGAGACACAGCTATACCAACCTACCTCCCCTGTGTAGATAGCGCTAAGTCGTCAGAATAAATCTTCTGTCGACCTAGCTACCAAGTCTTGGGGACAGATTACCTACGCCGACAGGAGAACCCTTCCCATCAGCATAGGTAGTGTCTACACTGAAGTGCTACCAGGGCACAGCTGCAGCTGCACTGCTGTAGCATTTAAGGGTAGATGCTATAATTGTTCTGAGCACAAACTCTGGTGTCTGTTAACTCAATACAGTTTACACTGCCCTCCCTCTCTGCCTTTGTCTTTTTCCAACTGTAAACCCGGGCTCTACCTCTCAGGGAGCTGGGAGGCTTGATTATGTTTATAAGGTGCTTTGAAGATGTAAAGCATTCTATAAGGACTGGTTTCAGAGTAGCAGCTGTGTTAGTCTGTATCAGCAAAAAGAACAGGAGTACTTGTGGCACCTTAGAGACTAACAAATTTATTTGAGCATAAGCTTTCGTGGGCTACAGTCCACTTCTTCGGATGCATAGAATGGAACATACAGTAAGAAGATATTTATACATACAGAGAACATGAGAAGGTGGAAGTAGCCATACCAACTGTAAGAGGCTAATTAATTAGTGTTATTCAGTCTCCTTGCCCCAGGAAAAGTACTCATTCTCCTTTTAAACTAATCCCACAAGAACAATAGCACACCCGCTTTCCAACACCTCTGTGATTACTTTTGTGAAATCTGTAGGTGATTCACAGTAGCCCGTCCTGGCTAGTCACCCCTCGTCCCTTATGGCCACCAGCAGGGCCGGCTCCAGGCACCAGCTGAACAAGCAGGTGCTTGGGGCGGCCACTCGGGAGCGGGGCGGCCCGTCCAGCTATTCGGCGGCAATTCGGCGGAGGGCCCCTCACTCCCGCTCGGAGCGAAGGACCTCCCGCCGAATTGCCGCCGCAGATCGCGATCGCGGCTTTTTTTTTTTTTTTTTTTTTTTTTTTTTTTCTGCCTGGGGCAGAGAAAACCCTGGAGCCGGCGCTGGCCACCAGTGCCACTGTCTCATCCTCTCTCATTGCACGCCCGTGCACTGGATTAGCTGTTTCACCTTTTATAGCCATGGCTCTGTGACACTTACAGTGTGGGCTATACTCCGTTTTTCCCAACTCCAGGCATGGATCAAGTGTGGGAGACCTCAGCATGAGGCAAAACAAGTCTAGCATTGCTACTTGCAACATTAAAATATGTGTAGCTGGGTTAGTGAAAGCCTTCGCTGTAACACACTGCACACTGTCACATCTCTTTAGAGGTAGCCTGGTTTATAGGCCAGACTTTAAACTGAAAGGGTTTTATTATTTATGAGCCCGTTTTACAGTAGCTAGGCCAGGTGTGGATAAATGTCCCTGTTAGACAATTAATTAGGGGAAGAGGCTGCAGCCTGCGCCTCTGAACAAGCAAAAGGGGAATTTAGTACCTATTGCTTGTGTAATTGCATATTTTGTTTTCCTTCTGCAGTTCCTCTAAATGAGCAGTGCCTTGTAATTGTTGTGTGCTAAACAACAACACCCCCTTCTGCCATGCGGCTCATATTAACTCCGTTGTTTAAAAACGTTGGAACTATTCGAATTTGATTTTTGTTATTTTGCTTTAGGAACTGGCATGAGGTAAATGAAAAAATAACAAGCCTTTTCTTGTCTCCTTCCCTTTTGCCCTCTCTTTCTGGGTTGTATCAGCCAACTCTGTACCTGTGTACTTCAATAAATTCCAGATGTTCGGTAATCAGCTAATTGGAGGAAACAGATGTACAAATCATTGGCAGCAGAGGACTTTTCCTTTTGACAGGGCTGCTCCTTGCTCAGTGGCTGTAATCTGGTTAATTTTGTAGTAATGTGATATAGGAATGGGATCCCAAAGGATGAAAGTGAAAATGCACTGAATTTCAGCAGACAAAATATTGGAAGACTGTGGGAAATACTGAATGACAAATGCAGGCAAAGAAAGACTGATGAAATGTGCAAGGAGGGAGAATGAGTAGCCAACTACAGGACATGTAACATAGTAATGCACATAGCAGGAGCTGTAAAAATAGGCCTGTGATGTTGTACCAAGAAGCACAAAGCTAAAGAAGAGCCATATGGAGGCAACCTGGTGTAAAACAGCTGGACCAAGCAGGGCATGAAAGACTGCAAGGTAGGAAAGTGTTAAAAACAAGAAAAGCTGATGAAGGAACAGGAGATTTCCCCGTAGGCTGCAGTAAGATATAAGGCTTTCCTCAGCACACTGGATCCCATCCAACCCCCACAGGAGTCAATAGGAATTTTCCATGTATTGTAATGGGTGCTGGATCAGGGCAAGAGACAGCCAGGGAGGAGTTAGTGGCACAAGAGGCAAGCAGACACCATTGAAGCCTGAGAGCAGGAGGAGGTATGAAGATGAGCAGCATCAAGCCAAAGCCTCTGATCAGGAAATCTGAAAGTCTGAAGAACTCTCTAGAAAATGAGGAGCTCTGTCCCAGAATGTGCGATGGTTTAAGGAACCATGTGCTGTGGGGTGAAGCAGGTTAATTCAACCCCAATATTAGTGAGGAAGGAAAGATAATTCTGTGGTTGAGGAACTGGATTGGGACTTAGGAGATCAGTTCCTGGCTCCGCCACAGACTCCCTGTGTGACCCTGGACATGTGAATTACTCTCTCTGGGTTCCTCATCTGTAATATGGGGATAATAATCCTTCCTTTCTCTCCCATGTTATCTTGACTCTTTATCCTGTAAGCTCTTTGGGGCAGGGAATGTCTCTTACTATGTGTCTGTTCAGTGCCCAGCACTATTGGTTGGGTCATATAGGTGTTACTGTAATATAAATTATAACAATAATAAGAAAGGGCGGGTCTTAACGAGGGGCCGGGAAACTACAATGCTTGTGCTGCTCCCCATCCCACCTTTGATTATATGATGAATCAATCAGACTTTAACTTCCAGGGGCATCTTCAGTGTCTGCTATACCACACCCAGGAGCGCCGCCAGCTTTTTCGCCGCCCTAGGCGGCGGAAGGTCCCGCCCCCGAAATACCGACGATGACCGGGGCGCCGGCGTCCGCCTAATGGGTTGCGCCGGCCCTGACCACACTGTGCACACCGGGGTCTCCATGGAAAAGACAATACAACCCTAGGCTATAGTATCTTGTCTGGGTCAGATCCACATGGTGGGCAGGGATGATGTGAATGCCTCCTGGCCTTGAGCTCCCATACCTGCCCCCACCGCCTCCTTACATACCCTGGAACCATGGAGTATCTGGAGGGAGCTGAGGGGATCAGGCAGCTCATCTTTCTGTGTGAGAGGCGAGAAATCCATGTGCACATGGTTGGTCTATCTCTCTAGGTAGATGCATAGCCCCTGTTGCATCTGAGGTTTTAGGGGAGGTCCCCTCCGTGCGCAGATCGGGTGGGTACAACCCCCCTCTCCCTCCTTCTCTTTGGTTATAGATATTTCTTCCCAGATACATTAGCATACAGTTTACAAGCTGAATCTCACTTTGTCATTGTGTGCCCATATTTCCAAACTCTCTGGGACCGTTTGGATTATTTCTGTGTCTTTACCAGCATTTGCAACTTCTTTCAATGTGACAGCCTCTGTGAATTTTCCCACCATGCAGGCAGTTTACGTTCTCCTTCAGCTCATGAATGATCAGATTTCATGTTCAAAGTAAGAAACAGAATGGCAGAGAAACCCGCAGGGTCTCCCTGGGATTTAGAAAAGGAGTAGAGTACAGCAGCGCAAAGGGCTGATGTCCCAGATGGGAGAGTAGGATGTAGTGGTGTGAACTGGCTTTCAAGAGAGTTTCTGAGTGAAATTCACCCAGTGCCAAGGGCCAGTTCAAGGTCTATGCACCATTTTCACTGGTTTAAGTGGTGTATAGGCCTCATGATGGGCCTTCTGGACAGGAGTAAAATTGCACCTGAGGAAGGATTGAGGGAAATTTGGAAGAGCTGCAGGGATCAGGAGGCCTGATATTGTTTGCTTTATACAGTGTATAGTTAGCTGGAACATGAAATGCAGGAGGCAATGGAATTTGCTGATGATGCGAAAGTAAGGAAGGCAGCAGTCAGTACAAATGAGGAGGGCAACACAGGTCCAAATGGCCTAACCACTAGAGACAGCGTCTTAGGTGCACAGAGAAATGTTCATGCACACGGAGCCGCAGCAGTGTCTGGAGAGATTTGATGCAGGATAAAACTTTAAACCCTTCAGTAAACAAAGCTTAACAAAAGTGGGAGGGAAAAAAGCAAGTGGATTTCTGGGCAATGGTTCTAACAGAGCACAACAATAGCCTAGTGATGGATCCACACGTGAAATACTAGTACGGTATGTGAGCATTCCCTCCAGGCTGGGAGGCGAGTTAGGTACTGCTGAGGTAGACAGTAAGGAGGTAATAAGCTTCAACACAGGAGTGGATAAGACCTCCACTTTATGGTACTTCATGTGGAAAACCCAGGGGTGCTTTAAGAGCTGCTGAAATAGAGAGACTGCAATATGGAGAACGACTTCAGAAGGCAACACGTGACTCACAGCAACAAGCCTTTTTTATCCCCTTGCTCCCCAGCACTGGGTGCCTAGGTTTTTCTGAGAGAAAGAGAGAGAGGGTTGCAGTTGCCCTGATTTTCTCCAGCATGCTTTCAGCACTGAGCAGCACAGCCACCCTCCCGCCTAGATTGCTACTGCTGTCACTGGGGCGTGAAAGGCATTCAGAACCCCACCAACAGGCACCCCAGTGTGACAGGCAGTGCAATGAGAGGGCAGAGAGCTCTCCAAAACCAAACCGCAGCTCAGGGAGTGCTGGTACCTTCAGAAGGAGATCCACTGTGTGCTCCTATTGAGTCTGAATCAGTCATGAAAACAACGAGGAGTCCGGTGGCACCTTAAAGACTAACAGATTTATTTGGGCATAAGCTTTCGTGGGTAAAAACCCCACTTCTTCAGCTGAATGGAGATGACTCCTTGTTGTTTTTGTGGATACCAACTAACACGGCTACCCCTCTGATAATGAGTCATGCCTTAAACTCCTCTCCTAGGCAATCAGAGCAGTGTTTACAAGAGGTCATTGAGATAAGGAGGGGGAGGGGGGAGGTTTGCTATAAATTCGTGTAGGGACCAGAAAAGAAAAACTGAACATGCACAAGAGAAAATCTGTGATGGTCAGTGAGGGCAGAGGGATGGGGAGCAGAAATGCCCATGTGCCCCTGAGCATGGGGTTGCTGCGGCACTAGGGGGAGGGAGCTCTATTCCCTCCTGCAGCTATCTCAGTCTCTTTGGAGCTCAGGAACTGAGAAAGCCCACAGCGGCTCCGGCTCCGTATCTATCACTGGAATTTATTAAGCAACAAAATGAGTTTCAAGGGGGAGTGATTGCTTTGATGTTCTGTCAGATCCTCCTCCTCCTGCATCCTGTTCTCTGCAAAGATTTGGAGAAGAAAGAAAGAAAGTGGGACAGATCCTGCCAGGTGGCAAGCCCCTTGTGAGAGGTTCTGAGCCGCTTGATGTGAGTGGGAGCTGAAGATGCTCAGCACCACTCAGAGGCCAGCAGCACCTCACAGGATGGGGCCATGGGAGAGCTGAGTGGGACCCTCTCCTGCTAAGCTCTGGAGACGGGCTCCAGCATTTCCTGCTTCCTGATAAAAGAGGCACATTCCTCTTTTCCGAGGCTGCGGTTCCTCTGGCGCTTGTTCCCTTTTAAGAATAAATTCCCTTCTCCTATCCCGAGACTGTTTAAAATACACCCCAGGGGGAATGACTGGCTTTTAGGAGTTACTCTGACATTTTCAAGCAAAATGATTTATTGATGCATTTTTAAACAATTCTTTGCCAAATAAAGAGCCGCACTGAATTCTCCACAAAGAACTCTGCTCTTCTCCATTCTCTGCTGCTCAGACTTAGAATTTCTTCTGCTTCTTTTCCTCCCTCCCTCCTCTTTCTTCTGCTTCCTCCTCCTCCTCATAAATGGGAAATGAAATACATAAGAAACACATTGATTCTGCTGCATCCGTGCCAGTATCCTACAGGTTGGCACAAGCCTGGAAGGAATTTGGTCTGTCCAAATCGTGACTGACACGGAGATCCATGCAGGCATCTTGTCAGGGTCCTATGGGCCACATCAACTCTGCATATGCATTTATCAAATCAAAATACATGCATACAGTGCAGCCACCGCATTGGCTTGGCTTTGTCACATCAAAGCGGTAGAAATCTGCATCTGATCTCCCCAGCCTTCACCCTGAAGTTACACAGAGTGGGGCAACAAGGGGTCGCATTTTGGGACCCTACAGAACACACTCCAGGCAGTGCACCTAAGGGTGCTGCTACTGAGCTCCCACTGGGCCTGGCGTTGCAGGGGCTAACATGGAGTCCCTCAACAGGGAGCTCTCTGAGGCCAGTGTATGTCTTTTATGGGTGGTAGGTGATTAGCTGTTAGGTAGCTGGGTGACTGGGCAGGTTCACAGTGCCCTTTGGCTGGGTGACACGAGTGTCAGCCTGCTGCAGCCCTTTGTCAAAGGGGATTATCAGGGCTGATTCCAGAAAGGAGAGAGGCCACAACATAACATCACAAAATCCCCATGGTACCGATGTACCTCCCTGCCCCGAAATCCTGTAGCTGCACTAAGGGCTGGAGAGGGGCAATGGGGTGAAGTAGTGAAACCCTTTCCACGCCAGCTTCTGAATGTGGCTAGGAGCAGAGAGAAGGTGGGAAATCCAGGTCCAGGACCCCTCACTGGGCCCTGGGCTAAAGGCACAGGAAGAGGAGTGAGAAGGAAATGGAACAGGGACTACATAAGAGGCTTTTCACCCACCCAGCATCTCCTTCCTCACTCATTGCATAGACATTTCCCCATGGCTGGACACTCATATCCTAATGTTGGTTGGGCACGTAACCCTCCTGTGAGATAGGGAAGTCTTATTAGCCACATCTGAGGCCCAGAGAGGTGCAGTGACTAGGCCAAGGCCACAGAGTAGCAAAGCTGGGAACAGAACCCAGGAGTCCTGACTGTTAGTCCTGTTCTATAGCCATTGGGAAACATCTCTCCCCCCCCCTCATATCCAGATCCACTGATGTCTGGATGAAAACAGCCCTCTCTTTGATGGAGTTGTCATGAGAAAAAAGAATCTCAAGTCTCTGGCACTGCTTTATTAGGCATCAAACACATCGGCTCAGCAAACAGCAGGTGAGGGATGAAATCATTAGAATCATGTCAGTTACACGTCACTAGGATCTCACTCACTGCAGTTCTGTTCCCAGCAGGCATCAGGGCTGCAGCATCTGCACTTTGGAAAAGAAAATCGCCTCTAAGCTCAGCGTTTGAGAGAGGAATCTTGAAGTTATTCCTTTATATTGTACTATTACAACAAACCTCATTCTGAGATATGCAAGAAAGAAAGAAAGAGTTTTGTATTAGACACAGGAATGCTTTGACAAGGTTACACTGCAACCCCAAACACTGGTGGATATACTTCACTGTCCCAAGCTTCTGCTTGACTTAAGCAGCCCCTCCCATGGCCAAACAAATCATTCTTCTGTTAAGAAAGAAAGAAAGAAAGAAAGAAAGAAAGAAAGAAAGAAAGAAAGAAAGAAAGAAAGAAAGAAAGAAAGAAAGAAAGAAAGAAAGAAAGAAAGAAAGAAAGAAAGAACTATGCACAATAAGTCAGCCTTTCACACCCGCTGAATGGAGGAGCAGTTCTATTTAACTCAATCCGGAGACATGAGGATTGTGCACCCATATGTATACAGGGCTGAATATGGTGCAGTATTTGTTCACATATACCCACCCTCCCATCACCATTAGACACAAATCCACTTTTCCCCAGGCTATTGCCCTGAAGTCATGCTGCTTTGTGCTGTGATGGTGTCATATCCAACAAGGCAAGCAGGCTGTACAAACATAGGAACTGCCAGACCGGACCAGACCTGAGATCCAGCTAGTCCACAATCTTGTCTGCCACAGTGGACAATACTAGACACTTCTGAGGAAAGTGTAAACCCACACAATGGACAGTTATGTAGTACAGTGCCCCTGGGAAAATGTCTTCCTGACCCTCTGCAGTTAGTGCTTGGCTTATGCATGATGGTGTGTATCCCTTTGATATTTTGGTCCTGTTTAGTGTTGTGGGTATCCTTATTCTGAAATCTCCTATGTTCTGTACCTCAAAGATGCCTTGTGATGGTGCGTTCCCCAGGCTGATCGTGCTTTGGGTAAAAAAGCACTTCTGCATCTTAAAGTTCAGTTCTTGGACGGGTGACATCTGGGGACCATGCAGATGTGGGAGATACCCTGTGCTCTTTTCTCTGAGTGAGCACTGAGCTTCATCACGTTCTAAAGGACATGATACTGCTGGAGCAGATGAGGCAGAAACCCGAGGATCCCATGATTTGCACACAGTAAAGACCTGGTGGCACTTTTTGCAAGAGCTAGGGCACATTCTACTTCTGTCATTTAAAATCCCAAACTCCCATTGCAATTGCGGTGGAATACAACATCATTCACTTCACGTCCCGGAACTCTCGTACAATGTGGTTGGCTGTTGTTAAACACTTAAATAGTCAGAGCCTTGCACCTGCAAGGAGCCTGCATTTCTGGAGGTGGGTGTGCTGATTCTTGTGTGTATCAGTTTGGGATGCAAAGGGTGAGAGGAATGCGAGACCGTCAGAAAGCAGAGAACCCAGGTTCCGGGCCTCAGAGCATCACACTCACGGCTACGCAGTTATTAGTGGGGATGATTTTCTGCTTGATGGTGAACATCTTCTTCAGCTCGCTGCGGAAGCGGTCATGCAGCCAGGCATAGAGGAAGGGGTTGCAGCAGGAGGAGCTCATGGCAAACCAGTGGCAGAGCAGCTGGATGAGCAGGAAGTAGTGCTTGTTGATGAGATTGATGTCTATGTCACGAATGATGTTGAAGACGTGGATGGGGAGCCAGCAGATCCCAAAAGCAGCCACCACCAGCACGATGAGGCGGAAGATCTTCCTCTTCCTCACCCGGTCAAACTCTGCCTGGCTTTGTGTTGGGTGACCGGGCACCACACGGTTCTTCAGCTTGACTGTGATACAGATGTACGAGAGGGAGACAGCTGAGAGGGGCAGGATGTAGGTGATGATCAGGGTGCTATAGGCATAGGCCAGGCGCTCCTTCTCCTCTTCCATCCAGAACTCCTCGCAGATGGCAAAGCCCTCCTTCTGGAACTCCACGTGGTACGTGTGGGCGATGGCAGGGGCCACCAGTGCACAGGACAGCAACCAGATTCCACCCACCACATACACACAGGTGGTGACCGAGATGCGCTTCTTCAGCGGGTGCACCGTGGCATAGTACCTGGAAAGAGAGGGAGAGGGAATGAGTGTGGGGGCTTTCTCTTAAATGGCGTTATCCCTGTAGCTCATGTATCTCACCAGTCAGGGCCTGCTCCTGGCATGTGTGCCTATCAAGACCCAAATAAGGCCTTAGCGATGTATAGGAAGCATCTTACCCGGAGGGGTCATGAGGGGTCCTCCTGACTGAGCTGGGGGAGGAGTCAAGCTGAGCTCAAATTGCTTTTTGAAGACCTTACTGTTTGCACCGAACCTGACAGACATTGAAACTAGCGTTTGGGTCCATGGGTAGAGGATGGTGGAGCTGGAGCAGTAAACAAACGCTCCAGTGACCAACTGCATGGACAGAGTGGTCACTACGGGCCACACAGACCCGAGCCGTGCTCCCAGAGGGTGAGACTCCTCCACAATGATATATACCGAGTAACGTGGTTACCTAAATTAGCCGCTAGAGACCGTGTTACAGTAACGTGCACATGTTCTGCTGCTGTCCTTGTGTTGTGTTCATGTATTTACAACAGTGGAGATGCTGTTTTAACTGCACTCTCTCTCTGCCCCACCTTTGAAAGCTATAACTGCTCTTCAGGGCCGGCTTGATTCCCACGAATCGGGCCCCGGGCCCAGCCAGAGCGCGGCAAGTCCCGCGGTCCCGCTACCCCGACCGGAGCGCGGCGAGTCCCGCGGCCCCGCAACCCCGGCCGGAGCGCAGCGAGTCCCGCGGCCCCGATCCCCCGGCCGGAGCGCGGCAAGTCCCGCGGCCCTGCGGCCCCGCTACCCCGGCCGGAGCGCGGCAAGTGCTCTTCATTTTCATCCAAGCCCCTGGTCCAGGTGTTTCAGTGTCAGGATGGGGTTAAAGTTTCCCCGCAGAGGGCTAAACCCCTCTCCCAGCAGACAGCTAGTGTTATGCATCTCTGAAATCCTCCGGATACGGCTCAAGTGGGCGCCACATGGTGCCTAGGGCTTGTGCTGGCTCCTCTGCACAGAATGGTGCTTCACCCACAATTAATGCACAGGGAGTCCAGTCTGTAAGAGAACAAACAACGCTACCCCCTACTGAACTGTGGAGTCACTGATGGGAAGATTTCCTCATCTGCTGGTGACTACTACAGAGGACTATCTTTCGGTGTATGGTTTCAGAGGCACAGCTCCCATCACTGTTAATGAATCCTGGGGCGCTGTACCACAAAGTTATGTCTACTGTATATTTGATCAGCTTCATCGACATTACCTGGGTTGGAGGAATGACAGAGGAAAAGGAAAGGCCAGTCAGTATAGGATACAGGTATCAAAAGGTACAGAGATGCCCAGGTGGTTTCTCCTATTTACCTCATCCCAAGATAGAAGAACAAAAGGGCACTTGCTGAAATTAGAAGGTTAAAAATTAAATTACATTTTAAAAAGCATCAAGTGTCTACACTGATGAAAGGAGAGAGTAGTTAATGCATTCTGTAGTTAACCTTTGGAACTCACCATCACAGTATATAACTGAGCAAAGAGTGAGTGCGGTAAGAACAGCATCTGCCAGTTGCACTAGCTAAGGTAAAATTACAAGGACTATCAACCTGGTTTCAGGGTCTAAAGTGATCACTTGATGGTGTAATAAAGCCATTTCCTGCCACAATGTATATATATAGTACTGCTCAGTTGGGGAGAACGATATCTCCTGAAGCATCCAGCACTGACAACCATCAGAGACAAGCTATCAGACTCAGTGGGCTCTTGCTCTGGTCTAGTTCAACCTGCCTCAGCATGTGCCACTAGTTACAATCCCTAAAGCTTCTGGTAGTCCTTAATCGATAAAACTCCACAGAACCAAGGGGAATCAGCAGCAGTCAGCTCCGCAGCAGCACCAGCAAATTCCAGGGCTGAGCACAAAAGCTACAAAAGAGGTGTTCCCCTCAGTTCCAAAGCTGTCATTTTCTAGTTAGTCAAACATTGAATGGCTGCTTTTTCTTATTTCATTAACATTACATTTCTATTGCATTAAATTAAGCAAAAAGGTCTGACATGAGGTGCCAAATCTGCAGGAAATGATACCCTTCCAGCTCAGAAAAGCCTCTAGTCTCTAAGAGCTGTAATTATTCCAGCAGAGGCACAGCCACAGAATTAACCCCTAGGAACAGCTTTTATTGTGGAAGAATGAAATAATAGAGGCTTTTCTTTTCCCCATCCTGAGGCCTTGTGTTAAACAGTGGGTGCCTTCAGTTGTCTCCAGAAACACCTGGCCTATCAGAAGGCTCCTGATCAACCATCCAAGCAGTCCTTTGTATTAAGTTACTCTGAATCATACTTGGGAAGTTGGGAGCTTCAGGCAGCATTTTAAAAATGACTAAAAACAAAAAAATCACCTAATTAATCTCTTTTCTCCTCCTTCACTATGTGCATTGTACTCATTTCCTCGCTAGTTCTTATGATCAAAGACTTGTAAGAGCTGAGCCTCCTGCCAGCCATTTTAAGTGAATAAAATGTGGTTTTATGTAGCACTTTTCACATACTGGGTGTTCTACATTCAGCACTAACTCACACTCAGCTCTCCCCCTCAACCCTCTGACTGTCTGTCTATGTAGGTATCCGTACCTCCCTCTTCACCTTGATGTTTGAACCTATGTAACTGATTGACATTCACATCCAGAAAAGCATCTCTATTCAGGACAGCCCTTAAGCATGTGCTGAACTTTAAACATGTGCTTAAGTCCTATTGAAGTCAATGAGACTTAAGCCCAGGCTCAAAGTACAGCACATGGTTCTGTGATGTCTTGTGTCAGGGCCAGAGAGAATTTTGGTTGAAATTATCTAGCTGTGTCCAAGCCTATATTCCAGCTAGTAATAAATGCCCCAGTTAGATATTATTCAAATTATCTCTATTTTTATTATGACCTTCTTATCCCTTTACTTGTATTTTATGACTAGATTGCACAAAACATTCAAGATTATAATGGAAAATAGGGACTGGAAAGGAGCATCTGAAATTAAACAAACCCTCAGCAGCAGAAGTTTGCATAGCAATTGAACTGATCTCTCTGACAATAAACCTACATGTGATGGATATATAATATTTTTTATAATTTATCATTTATTTTGTCTAGACAGGAAAGCAGGCTTGCATCTGTCACATGAACCTCCCAAAACCAGGATTCGGATCAATCTGTGCTATCATATGAGTGGGACAGCCGTATACAGAGCTAAACTCAGGCTGCACCTAGGCTTATAAAAGATGTGCGCTCCGGCTTAACTTTACACACGAGTAGCTCATTGAGATGAAGCACACACCTGTCTTTGCAGGATCAGAGCCTTACTCCTGATTTCCTTCTCAGAGGTGCAAGGGAATTCTTTAATTCTAGTGTAAATGGGACCTTTGAACTGAACAGTACCTGACCATTGCATTGGCAAAGGTGATGCTTTGACACAAAATTTGAAGGTTCTGTGACTTGCCCCATTCACAGAGTAAATATTTTAAGGCCATTTCATTCTGGATGCTGTTGGGCTGTGATATGACCAGTTTCTCACAGAACGTGTACATCTCTTTAGAGATGTGAGAAATTCCTCAACTCCCTGCCATGCAGAGAGCCAGCACAAAGCCAGTGCATCACCTAAGTCCTACTTATTTTGAGGACTCATGTGGAACTGGGGTGGTGATAGGCTTTGTGCTGCCTCTTTGAACATAGGAGAATCTCATCCTATCTGAAAGAGTCCCTTTGAAAAGGGCAGCTAAGTGTTTTAGCTAAATCCTTCTGCTCCACCATAATTTCCTAACCAAACCTTTGAACTTAAGGGTACTAACCGGTTTTGTAATTCCTGGGAAGGTGCATGAACTCCAAAGACTGGATGGAGGAAAATTAACACAGAGGCCTGGTTTGATTGAATAATATGAGCCTGATTCACCACTCCACTCCATTAGCTTCACCCTGGCATGACTCATTTGGAGTTAGTGAAGTAACACTGTCATGAAACATGTATAAGAGAGTGGTGAATCAGGCCTTATGTTGATAAATAATATGCAGCCAAGAAGACTTATGGTGATGGGAGCTTGAGAAACATCTAAGATGACAGACAGAGAGATATTTTCAGTAATGACATTTTCCATTCCAAGCTAGTGGTGCCTTCCATACCTTGCAACGTACCGCAGAATCACCCACTAATGCTGCTTTAGGGAAGGAAAGGGAGTAGTTAAAAGTAGGGCTCCCTGAACATGTAGCCTTAAGTGTGCAGTTATAAAGGAGGTTATGAATGCTGCAGCTCCTTTCGTCTAGATTCTCCTTTAATATGGAGGAACAGCCCAACCCTAAATGCAAAGAGAGTTACAGAAATTCAAGATGGGAAAGCCTTATTGGGACATAACTAGTCCAGCCCCCCCCCCCCCCCCATCAGAAAATGCAGGATCAGACCAAACAGCACAGTTACCAAGTATATTTAAGTCTCATGTAACCAGATTTCCAACACTCCCCTTGGCAGGTCATCCTCCATCCTAAGAGATCTCACTGTCAGAAAGTTCTTTCGTGCTAGTCCATCCTAAATCTTCCCTTTGTTCGTCTAATCTGCTTTGCCTCCGTTGCACCTGTTTTGTTCTGCCAGCATCTGAGTCATGTTTGCATTAAAGATGCTCCTTGTATCTGGGGCTTAGTTTTGGAATCCGCCTATTTCTTTCCATTCCCCACTGGGACTGCAGCCTTCCCTACAAAAGTGACATTGGGTTTTTTAACATTGTGTTTCCATGGCAAAGCCCAAAAAAACAAGCCCCAACCCAGATCCCATGTCTGTCTCCATTTAGGAAGGGATCGTGCCTGCCATTTGGGGGTCAGAACAATTTGTCTGGCACAGATTTGTATGGCAAGATATTAATAACCTGGAACTTGCAGAAATGATACCTAGTGCTCTACAGAACCAGCAGTCAAGGACATAATTATTTAGTGGCACTGAAATTGGAACACGAGCAGGAGAAAGTTCACTCCCAAACTAAACACACATACATTTCCAGTCCCAAGCTGGCTGCTTAGCCCTCCTGGTCAAGTGAAAGGATGTGAAATTAGCTTATTTTGCAACACAGCTGGCTACAAGTTGCAAGCATGGGGAACACTTTATGATCTCTGCCTATAGGGAAAGAAGCATGGGGCACAAATATGCCTCACACAAAGAGAAGGAGATTGAGTAGCATATTCCTGTTGTGTTTGCTTCACAATTTGGAACCTTCTGGAGTGATGACACTGGTTTAATCTTCACCGTGCCATGGCATCTCTCCAGCCCTGATGAGTGCCAAAGCCACAGGACTTCGATACAAAGTGCAGAAGAAGGAAAGGAAATGGAATTGCTATTTGCAGTGATCTAGGCTCTGTCATTGGATCAGTCTGTCACACCCAGTGTTTGCAGCAGCTCCAAGAAAGTAAGAAGCTTGGTACTGGATTTACAAAGTCTTGTCTGGGCACAGTAGAAGATGTTTGATCATGTCACTATCATGCCATAAGCTGCACTGGTATTACAGTCACATAGAAGTCCCACTTTTACAGCAAGCAACAGCACTGAGGGAAAAGACACCTTGTAATGCAGAGTTTGATGTATGTGTAGTGGGCTCTGCAGTGACTTCATGTCAACGCCCTCAATAACAAGCTCTTCTCCCAACCAGGTCAGAAGCTTGCTACAGCCCAAACCAAAGACAATGGAAAAGAACAAAAGATTATGGTTCAAATCCCAGTCCTGGCACAAGGGAAAATGGGCTGTTTCTTTCTCATCCTAGATCCTAGTTGTACCCATATAGCTATAGTGCACAGCTGGTATTTTCTGCTCAACGGAAACCCGGTGCTGGAAAGGCAGCGGGTGCTCAGCTCAGCAATGAGATGCAATGACAGAGCTGGGTGTGTGGGGAGTGGGTCAGGATTGAGCCTCTCTCCTGAATGAGTCTCTATTTGCCAGGCAGTGGACTGGAGAGCTGTGCAAAGAGCGGCTTAGCAAACAGTGAATGAACACATCACGGGGAAGCATGGAGATACTGCCTGGCTTTCTCCTGAGACTAGTCTTGTTGCATCCCTCTGAGGAGGATTAATTTCCATTTGCCCTGATGCCTGCTTTATAATCTCCTTGTTGATATGATCAGTTATTACTGCTGTTTGCGTAGTGCAGACAATGTGCTCAGCGCCGTACGAGACACACAGAGGAGGACATATGTATAGTCTCCTCCTGCGCATACACACAGTTGAATAGACATGCCGAAGATTATTCAATGAATGTAAAAATCTCAGGCCAGATCCTCAGCTGGTGTAAATCGACCTAACTCCACTGATTTCACTGGAGCGACATGGATTACAGCAGCTGAGGCTCTGGCCCTAACTGTCTCACTTGAAGAGTAAATCTACGCCACAGAAAAGGCGTGTTCTTAACGTGGGTTAGCTAATGTGAGCTGAAGTAGCAGTGAAGACACGGCAACTCGGCTTTTACCTTGGGTTAGCAGCTCGAGTGGAAGCCTACAGCAGGGGTAGGCAGCCTATGGCACGCGTGCCGAAGGCGGCACGCGAGCTGATTTTCAGTGGCACTCACACTGCCCGGGTCCTGGCCACCGGTCCGGGGGGCTCTGCATTTTAATTTAATTTTAAATGAAGCTTCTTAAACATCTTAAAAAACCTTATTTACTTTACATACAACAATAGTTTAGTTATATATTATAGACTTATAGAAAGAGACCTTCTAAAAACGTTAAAATGTATTACTGGCACGCGAAACCTTAAATTAGAGTGAATAAATGAAGACTCGGCACACCACCTCTGAAAGGTTGCCGACCCCTGGCCTATAGGGTTGAACTTGTGCTGCTAACTCGAGTTGCAGTGTCTTCACTACTATTTTAACCTGAGTTAGCTAAGGCAAGTTATGACCATAGCCTTTATTTGCAGTGTAGACACAGTAGCGGCGCCAGCTTTGCCGGTGCCCTAGGCGGCGGAAGGTCCCGCCCCCGAAATCCCGCCCCCAACAGCGGCGGCGGAAGGTCCCGCCCCCAAATTTCTACGGGCGGCGGGGGCGCAGGTGCCCCCAAAATAGCAGCACCCTAGGCGACCGCCTAGGTCGCCTAATGGGAGCGCCGGCCCTGTGTAGACATACCCTACGTTACTCTCTCCAGTTGGTCTTTTCACTGCAGCAGCACAGCCCTGTTCTTTTCCAGTGCGGGCATCAGGCACTACTCCACTGTCAGTCAGTCTGTAACACCGAGCCTGGAGCCCCTTTCACTTACACTAGTGTCACTCCCCTGACGGCAGCGAAGTGACTAACGATCCACAGTGGTATAAATATTGATTGGTTTTCCTGTGACGCCCATCACCACAGAATCTGAGCACCTCACGTCCCTTATGAACAGAGTCTTACGACACCCCTTTGGGGGGGCAACGTGTAGTTACTTCCTTTTACAGCGGGGAAACCGGGGCACAGAATTGCAGCAGAGCCAGAACTGCAGCCAGATCTCCTAAGTCTCAGTCCTATGGCTTAAACCCAAGCCCCTCCTACTACAGTTAACTTCTAAAAGGAGCACTCCTGCACCGTGCAGCGGACGCTGGGCCTACTAGGCTATTGGCAACCCTAGTTTCTAGGGTTCTGTACTCGAATTCAGAGCAATGGAAGCTGTCGTCTGCAGGAGATGATGCTCTGAGTTGTTCAAAGGTTCAGTCTTTGGTGGCATGGATGTGCACTGGTGCTAGATTTGATGCTGAATGACCGCTAGCACTGTGTTTGGTGTGGCAGATTCTCAGGAATCTTAGTATGATCCCCAGCCTGCAGGCTGAGAAGTCTGCCTGGGAACTGTCAGGAGTGAGAGCTGATTTGCTTTGGTGAGCAGAAAACATCTGAAGAGCTGGATGGCTGACGTTTATTAATCTTGCCCTGAAGGGGACTCCAGACAGCATGAATTGTAAGTGAGGTAATTGACAGGCACCAAAAGAAAAGCCCTTGAAAATGAAGAGAAGCCTCAAGAAATTGAGCTGGGTTCGAAGAAAGTGACCAATGGGAATCTAATTCCAGGTGCTTGCCTCATCTGGGCTGGATTGTGCTACTCAATGCCTCTCAAAATCAAGCCATTAGAGAGCAAGAAACAACTGACCCATTCTAGGGCTGAAGCCTGAGGTTCTTACTCAGTCCTTATTCAGGCAAGCCTCCCATTAACGGCTGTTGGAGTAAAAACTGAGGAAGGGCCTGTGAATTTGGCTTATATACATTAAGGGCCAGATTATCAAAAGTGCTCAGCCCCCAGCAGCTCCCATAGCTCTCAATGGAAAACCCATCCACTTCCTTTAGATGCCTAAACAGGTGGTGACCTCTGCTGAAAATCTGGCCCTAAGGGCCTGATCCTATGCAGTGCTGAGCACCCTTTAATCTCATCTTGTGGGAGAAGAAACCTGCAGTACTGGTCCAGATCCCTGTGGGCAAGAGCAGGTCCCTCCTTTTCACACCTGGGCAGCGGAGGGGAGAAAATAAGGAGCCTACTCCTTTTTGCAGCCTTCTTCAGGGAAACACAGCCCCAGAACACAGGGGAATGAAGGGGCTACTACTGAGTTGCTTGCTCCCCATTGATTGCCCTGGTATTACACAACTTTCAATCCCCCTTCCCAGCCTCGATCCCTAGAGCTTGGAGTCAGGCCGAGGAGGGGCCCTGAAGGAATGTATTGATCCTTTAAATGATCTCAGCGGGGTATGCTGAGCCAATGGGGCTGCAAGTTAACATGTGTGAGCAGAACTGACCACGAGAACTGTAGGAAACAGCTGCAGCAAAGGAAATGGAGGGAAATAATAAGAGGGAGGGAAATTAATATTCATTCCGACTGAGACACAGGAACTCCAGGCTGTGTCTGTAATAATGTCTCTAGCACCTCTCATTCACGGATGCCCAAATGCTTTACAAACACTAAGCCTCTCACCCTGGATAGTGTATTCACATTATACAAAACAATTTAGAATCAGATTTCCAGAAGAGCCCAGTTCCCACTTAGACACCTGTAAGTGGCCAGGCTTACAAAAGAGCTGAGAACTACAGCTGGTTGGAAGAACTTCAGTGGAACTGCCTTGCAAAATGCAGTTGTCTCAAAATCAAAACCATGTTGTATGCACCAAAATTTGGTTTGGGGGGAACAAATCCCGGCAATGAAAACCAACCATTTTGATTTTGCATTTTTGAAACAACTTTTTGCTTTGAATTTCTTTGTATTTTTATTATATTATATATTGTAACATAAAATAATAAAGTCAAAATTGACACCAAACATTTTGATTGCTCTGAAACTTTTTTTTTCTGGAATTTTCCTTCCTAGAACATTTTGAAATTTGCAAGTTTTCTTCCGATTTGAAACGGAGCTAAGATTTAGACATCTCAGAACCCTTCTTGAAACAGAATTCCTGTCCTGGCACAGCTCTACTCAACATGCCGAGGGCTGAGCTCTTTTAGTACCTGGACATAAGTGTTGCAGTGGGAGCTGAGGGTTCTTTTAAAAATCTGTCTCCAGCTATGGATGCTAAATGCTTGCAAATCTGTTCCTGAGCTCTACTGAAAGTCTGATCCTCTGACTTGCCCACAGTCTCTCACAAGGCAGTGACAGATCCTAGAGGTGTCAGTAGGCACATTAGATAAACACCATTCAAATACATTAATAAAACAAAATCAATCAGTCCCTTCACCAACCTGTGCCTCAGTTTCCCCAATCTGTAAAATGGGGATAATAAATCATGACTATCCTCATTGGGTGCTGTGAGGATTATCATATTAACATTTGTACATTTGAAGATGCAAAGTGTGATGTAAGGGAAAATAATAAGATTTATAATTAATTACTGAAATTATTAAAATTTCAGTTCCCCCTCATCTCCAAAGTGATCCTTTTTCTGTGCAAAAGCCTGGACATTTTTTACACTTGGAATTTCATTTTGCTGAAATTCATTTTTCACAGTGAATCACGCAAAACTGCAAAGCGTCACATGCCCCAATGCAATAAAAAGCCACCACTCGCCAAATACTTGTTTAATTAAAAGCTAAATTCCGAGGCTGCAAGATGGGCTGCAGTGAAATTGCAAAGATTTCTTAGTGATATTTCATGAAAAGATTTTACTATTTTGAGGCCAAAAAATTACTAAATAACTCCCTCACCCACGTAAAAAAAAAAAGAGGAAAATCATCATTTCCAAAGGGTTGGCTAGGAACTACAAAAACAATGAGGAGTCCTTGTGGCACCTTAGAGACTAACAAATTTATTTGGGCATCAAATAAATGTGTTAATCTCTAAGGTGCCACAAGGACTCCTCGTTGTTTTTGCTGATACAGACTAAAACGGCTAGCACTCTGAAACCTAGGAACTACAGTTACCTGTCTACAGCAATAGCTGTGAGGGTGAAGACAGACACATAGACTGTCATAGGCTGCATCAGGAACACGAAGTAACACAAGAACTTCCCGAAGATCCAGCCCTGTGGGTTGAAGGCGTAGGCCAGGGTAAAAGGAACACACGTTGCACACATCAGCATATCTGAGAAAGCCAAGTTCCCGATGAAGAAGTTGGTGACATTGTGCATCTTTTTGGTCCTACAGATGACGTAGAGGAGAAGATAGTTGCCGAAGATGCCGATCAGCACCACCAGGGTGTAGCAGGGGATGATGAGGGGCTTGAAGGACTGGATCAACTGGACTCCCGTAAACTGAGAGCTGGAATTGGAGCTGTTCTTAAGGATGATCTCGTTGATGCTGTCATTGGTCGGGAGCTTGTCCCAATTCCCAATTGGTTCCATGAGTCAAAGTCAACTGAGAAGCAAGCTTAGACAAGAGCAGAAGGGGTCAGCATTAGTGACCTTAATTACAGGGTCATAACCATGACTCCATTCATTTGCAGTTCATGGACACAGTTAGCAACCCGTGTATGTGCCATTTATGATTGAATCCTTCTGTGGGCATCTCTTTTGGTTGGAGCAGGAAACAATCCCTGAGAGGTAAAATGTGACCTGTTAACCTAATCCAGTCTCTCAGCTATGCAGAGCGTTTCCATCTATGTTTGAGTATCCCTGTGTGAACAGTTATTTAGGTGCTACCCGCTGATACTCCTCTCTGTTCTGTAATTCACGGGTCACAGCCTAAGAGTTGAATTGAAATGTCCTCATGGTACATCAAATTTCACTTCATGTTTGTGCTCTAGCTGCAATTAGCCTTCATACTGAGGCCAATTCAGTTCCTCTCAGTCCTGTCCCTTTAGCCTCCTCGTAATCTGACTTCTTTGTCTCAAACGTCCTCAGAATATTTCCCCCCGTTTAATTTTCCTGGCTTGACTGGAAGGTCTGGGAAGGGTTTTGTTCTACAGATTCCTGGGAAAGAAGATGGGAAAATGGAGGTTTAGAAGAGGAGGGATTCAGATAAATAGCCCTCCACTGATAAAGGGGACAATTCCAAGAAGAGAGGGGCAGACCCCAAATTTAGGATTTGAAAGAAAGACAGAAATCGGTGGACATAGAATTAGATTCAGTCTTGGAATACAAATCCCTCCAAGTCACCCCCACCATTCATGTCCCTTCTCATTCTTGTCTGTCAGGGAGTTTTGGCTGGCCAGTCACAACCACAAGGACAGAGCACTCATGCTGGTGAAGTTGATGCCATGAGAACTTCTGCTGTACATCACTCAGGAGCGTATACAACTCATTTCCCCATAAGTAGGAGATAATGAATGGATTCCTGCTGTTATTCAGAATGAGTACACACAAGTGCATTCCACATCCAGCAGGTTTTATGATGTTCTTAAAATATATGTTTTCCCACAAAGCATTGTGAGTTGCCGCTCAAATTATTTTTCAGTCTGACCTGAAAAACATTATTCTAGTGCCTAATCTCCCATTTGTCTATGGAAGAGGGTTAGTGAGCCTTTTAGTAAAGTAGCCCTTTTCTCCTTTCCTGAACCCCTTCATTTCTGTGTTTGTCAGCTCTGTAAACTCTTACGGCAAAGTCTTATCTAATTTAATAGAACAAAAATCACACACTTTCTATAGATTTTTAGGAAACATCTTACAGAACTGAACAAAGAATTCTATCCCTGCTATCGAATTCTATAGGGTGGCTCAAAAAACCTATAGAAAGCTTAGCAGACTCTGTTAAATCTAGATTTTTAGATTAATTTCTATTGAGCCCTGTTGGTTTTATCCTTATTCAACTGTATAGAACTTTTCCATACAGGGAGCATTTTGAGACACTGTTCATATGGAAGATGCTTTCAAAATAAACACTATATTATTAAAGGCACTTTCAAAGTATTATTTCTGTGGAATCAAAGCAAAGTAATACATTTTATATCACTCAAACCTTTCCATTCTGCTTCCAAATGTGAACTGTAGAAAGGAACTAGCTGTCTCAACAACACGATGAATGTAAAATCCTCCTGCACGTTATTTTGTATAGGAGTCCTTGCTTCTTCTGAGATGATACTAAACAATTCCATCTCAGCTGTCTACACTTTCAGTGCGCTAAGGGCTTTTTTACAATGAGACACCAGTGGTCAGGAATTAAGTAACTTCTACAATGCAGTAGCATGTAACTACAGAACCGTTCCAACCGGGTAGGCACATTTCTTGCTCACTGGTTGGGTTATGCATATAGTACATTTAAAAGAAAAAGAAAAATCTGCTTCTCCATTTGGGCTGAATATTCCGTCTGTAAATGCAAACAACAGAACCATTGCATTCTCTACTGACCTGGTGCAGAGGAACGTCAGGGTGGAAAGGCACTCAGGAGCTGTGTTAATTCCAGGAGGGGTTTGTGTGTCAGAGAGAAAGAGAATTCAGACTGCTCTCTGATCCTTTGAGGCTCTGTATTCCAACTATGCTCATATCGGTGTGCTGAACTTACGGAGATCCATGCTTCCAACCCTCTCACTCCCCCCACTGGCTGCTGCCTCTCTCCACTCCTTCCTGTAACCACAACGAGGATAGCGAGCTTGATTCTCTTCTGGCACAACTGTCAATTAGCAGTAACTTCTTTGAAGTCAGAGGAGGAGAAAATTCCAGGCTGGAGCCCTCAGCCCAGAGATGTCAAAGGCCCTTTTTGCTTACATCTCAATGGCCTTTCTCTACAGTGCTTAATTTGTGCCAGGGCTCACCAGGGCTGAGCCCCAGCACCTCTAGGCTTGGCAGTTCGTAGCCCCAGCATCTCTGGGCTTGCCATGTCAGTTTTGAAAGTATAAAAATTACTTGAGCCCCAGCACCTGATTGCTTGAGGCCTGGACCTCTGTCATTATAAATTAAGCTCTGCTCCTCTGTGATGTCTATGAAAGAACAGTGAAGTGCTGAACAAGCTCCAGGTGGAAAGCCAAAGGTTGAAAGTGCAGCTAAAAGACAACCCCTGTTTCTAGACGGTATCGTAACCTTTGGCGGCATAGTTCAAAGCCCTCATCAGTCCAATACCAGCTGATAAAATAAGTACAACTGATGTTTAATCTCATTGGAATGCGCTTTTTGCAAGAGTCAGAGTGTTAAATCCAGCTATCATGTTCCACCCAAGAGGTGGCTACATTTCAGCAGTGGGTGAAAGGATCCCTGTGTACGAGGATTCTTTGGGAGGAAGGGTGTTATCCAGTTGGTGATCCCTTGAGGTCGAGGATGATCTTTCACAGCTTTTATTGTTCATGGGTCCTTTGGTGGCTGAGGAGTCCGATCCTTGAGCCACAGGTTCGTTGGCAGATGTTGCAGGTGGTGTTGGAAGACAGGGTCGGGCCGCGATTGCTGCGTGACAGTTGTCAGTCCTTCCTTTTCTGGTGTTTTTCTGTGACCAGGACAAGGCCATTTTCCTCAGAAGTGGACGTTCCCTCTCTGACAAGTCTTCGCCAGTTATCCCTATCCTGGGCTGCTGTCTCCCAGTGTGCGGTGTCGATGCCACATCTCTTGATGTTTATCTTGAGAGTGTCTTTAAAGCGTTTCTTTTGGCCTCCCTGTTTCCTTTCTCCTTTGGTGAGTTGGGCGTACAGCAGTTGTTGTGGTAAGCGTATGTGCACACACAGTGCCCGCTCCACCTCAGCTGGTGCTGGATAATCAGGCCCTCAACACTGAAGAGGTTGGCTTCTGTGAGGACACTGCCCCTTTATAATAACTATTTTCTTACAATGCATCTCCTTTTCCATTGCTTGTTTAATTCAGGGGGTATTCATTAACAGCTGTTTGAATTCCTGATCAACAAAGCCAAAGAGAATACAGAACCTTCTACTAAATTCATTCCCAGTTCATCTGAGCCATCATGTAATTTGATGTAAACCTCAATAATGAGCCACTTGTATTAAAAAAAGAACACAACATCTCTCCTTTATTGTGATCAGTTTTAATTGCTTTCGGCAGGCATTATTGGAGGATTTGATTGTCACAATTCTGGGCACCTGCATCTGTATTCCTCCTCCACCCTCAGGCTTCCAGCTCCCCAGCCATCTCCTCTCTTGGGTGGAGACATGCATCCCTTTCTCTTCCGACCAGGCTATTTCCAGGCTGCACAGTTCCCTGCCTCCACTGTGAATTTCCCAGCAAAATCAGACTGCCTCAACAGGCCTGCTTTACTTTACCGTCTCTGAGGAGAAAACAGTGTAATTGCCACAGTGAAGTCACCACACAGATCTTTCTAAGCAAGCACATTTATTCTCAGGGGAAAAGCAGTACAGAGAAAACCTATTCAAGTAATAAAAGAAGCTACACCCATGCTAATACCTGAGACCACCCCAACTCCAACAAGGATTCTGGCTGGTGAACAGTCCTTCACATCCCACTATGGGGGTTGTCTGTGGTCACAAGTTCAGAACAAGCACCCCATGAATTTGAGAGTTACTTTTTTATGTCATTTGTTCAAAAGAGTCCTACCCCAGTGGGGGACACAGGCTTTCATCTCTAGTTCTCCTTATTAATTCTGGAAGTGGGCTCTGCCTGACGCTCACTCGGAGACCTATAGCTGCGCAGAATCCACAGACTCACTGGGGAAGCTGAAGCTAGCCTGAGAGAAATATCTAAAGCAGGGGTCGGCAACCTCTGGCACGCGGCTCGCCAGGGTAAGCACCCTGGCGGGCCGGGCCAGTTTATTTACCTGGCGCGTCGGCAGGTTCGGCCGATCGCGGCTCCCACTGGCCGCGGTTCGCCGCTCCGGGCCAANTCTTTTATGTTAAATAGAGTATCATCAGCATTAAACTTGTGTTTGAACTTCCTGCTCATGTGAAAATGTGCTTTAATTTATTCACCATCAAATGTCTTTAAACCACTGGGTTATTCATTAAAAAAGAGATACCATTTACTGCCTGCTGTCTTGTACATATAACTTTGTGAAGTGCTCTGGGGTTACTGTTTGCATGAAAGATACACTACAGAATAAAGTGGTTATATTAATTTCACCTCTCACCAAATCCAAACATCTCTACTGTTACTGATAGTTTACAGCGCATGCTTAGATAGCACTACTCTTCCTAAAGCCCTTTGCAAGCCCAGACTGAAAACAGATACTGTACATATATATGGAGATCTGCCTATCATCTTAGTATCAGAGCCCTCACAGTCACACCCCTGTGAGGCAAGGCAGTGTGATTATCCCCATTGTACAGATGGGAACTGAGGCACAGAGTAGATTAAGTGACTTGCCCTAGGTCACACAGGGAGCCTGTGAAAACCTGGGTTTTCTAAGCCTGAGAGCAATGCCCTTTCCACTCTGCCTCTCCCACTCCTGAAATGCAGCCACCTCTGAGGTGGAGTGCAGCAGCTGTTTAAGGGCATGATCTGAAGCCTACTGAAGTCAATCGAAAGGCTTCCACTGCCTTCAACGGGCTTCAGATCATGTCCTAGGAGTGCACAGCAACATTGCTCAACAAGTGGCGAGGAAGTGGAAAGGAATCCCATATCGGATTGAAACCACAGGGGGATTTATGGGGGTTAATTGTAACGACCTGAATTGCCAGTGGGCGGAGACGCTCTGGCTAACCCCACTGGTCTAACTCCTTCCCGGGAGCTGGCCACATCACAAAACCCTCCATCCCAGTTGGCTCTAATTGGCAGCCATCCTTATGGACCGTCTCAGCAGCGAGGCCAAGCGTGGAATGAGCCCCAGCCCCTGACCTACCCAAGAGAGCCCCTGCAGGCCCTGTCTGTTCTGCAGTGAAGCCATTGATTTCAGGGGACTTCATTGCTGTGCAAGGGCTGAGATTCAAAGCCCTGTGGCTACAGAGAAGGAGCTGTTCAGTTTCCAGGGTTGCCATGGAGTCTGAACTGCCCTTTTAGCTCTACAGGTCCATCCAGGCTGAGAGGCTTGGTCAGGGAGGGATGTGGGGGATGCTTGAGCTGACACAGCCTAGGCTGCACCTGCTGTGCAGGGGAGAAATTCACCCCTATGCAGAGGGGCCAGCACAAGGAGTATGTTTCCTCCCCGAAATAGGGCTGCGGTGGTGCACAGGGGTGAATTTCACCCCGGATGATTAGAGGATGGAGCATCAGTCACCCGGGCTCAGCATAGCGCCTTTCATCAGTGCGCCACTCACTGGCAAACATTAGAAGAAAACAGCCTGTTGCTCTTCGGGTGAAACGTGTCATTTTCCAGGCCCCAGATGCCCAGCCCTGGGGGCTGGTGGGCGGGGGGCAAAGGACACCTGTTTGGCCTTCACTGAGTTCTTCTGTCCCTCCCCAAATCATTTGGATTTATGAATTGAAGCTACTATGGCTGTGATGCTGAGGACATTCATTTTCTTTGCACTGCAGGCCATTAATGCACTAGTTTGGAAGCTCCTAAGTACCGGGAAATGATCCAGCTGAAAGCTCCCAGCCATTATGTCAATGAGAAAACAAGGCTTAGGGGAGAAACAGAAGAAATCTCTCTGAACGGTGCATACAGGGTGTCACACACAGCTAGAGCCCGATTCTCCACTACCCTGCACCTCGTGTAACACTTACAGTAGTGCAAATCGATGCTACTGAGTCAGACTGACCTGGGGCGGGGGGACCCACCTCTGCATGGCTCATTCAGTCTTTGGCTTCAGCTAAGACTACCAGTCAGTGCCACCTGCCAACACATCTCTGCTAAGAACCAAACTGAGATCAGTTCTGCCTTCCCCAATGTCACATAGGCCACCAAATGCTAAAACCCAGGAGCTATGCACCCGGACTAGGTTTGAACTGGTGACCTAGGGTTACAAGGCCCTTTCGGATCCCCTGAGCCATCCAGCTCACCTGCTAGCTCGCTTTGTTTGTTGCAGTTTTGTTTCCATGACGTTGAGTGTCTTCTATTAATTACTGTCCTGTTGCCATGGTTATCTCAAAGTGCTCTGTGATGTGCCGCCATGCAGGACGTTGTTTGAACTCCACAAACACCTAAACAAGGGCATGGGAAAGCAGAAAAAGAATGAGCTGAAGGCACCTGAGATCTCCTCTAGTCCAAAGTGGCAGCGAGCGGCCCAAAGCACGGAGCTCCTCTCAAAGGGCTTCCGTCCATTCATCTCTAGTCCCACAAGCGGAGCTGGGTCTGAGCTGGGGAGGGCGGTAACTGGATCCTATCAGGCTGTGTTGCCATTGCTCGATCTCCTGTTAGCAGCATCAGCTTTGCAGCCAGGCACTTTTGAGTCCGTCCCAGCTCTGCTAAAGCCACTTCATCTCTCCAGTTTACACAGCTGTAAACCAGAGCCCATAATAATACGAACCTACTGCACAGGGTGTGTATCCATCGATCCCCCATACAGACGTCTGTCTATCTCCCACCACGGAAATGCAACCACCATCCATTCAGCCATCCTGGGTGTTACACTAGGGCCTATCAGTCTAGTAGCTGAGTGCCTCCCACGAGTTACGAACCAACCCACCCACCCAACAGGGGCCTCGCTTCCTTCCTTCCTCACTGGCAAGGTGCAGGCTCAGGGGCTGCTTACTGGATGCAGCAGTGTGGGAATGGGGGGCATGAGCTGTGGGTGCTATGACAGGCCGGCCTGGGCAAAGAGATGGGGTTTGTGTTTAGCTCTGAATTCAGAGCGGGTTAGTGGGTGGTTTTACTCCATCTGGCAATGGGTTCCACAGACCAAGCCAAGAGCTGTCACCTGCACTCGGGGTCGTAGCTGTCGCAGGAGGTACGGTGAGTGTCCAGAGCAACATGCAAGTGCTAACTAATGGAGAATAAAGGTCCTAGATCGGCCCTGAGTCTTAGACATTTACCTGCTTTTCCTGTCAGCGTGAGACTGGGGAGTAAAGTCTCACCCTTTAATTAATTTTTCTAGACAGAACTAGGCTGGGTGGATGCAACTCTGCACGTCAGAAACCTGGACATCAGCTGGAGGGTTTGAACACAGAACAGGGCTTCAGAAATCAACAATGGCACAGGATGTGTGGCTGAGTCCCCTCTTCTGGCTCTTAACATGCCTGGTGGGGGGTGGGAGTTAAATGAGAGAAAATCCCATCTAGCTGGGGTCCAGTAGCCCTAGGAGACATGGTGAATAGGGTAGGCAGTCTGAGGAGGGGGGTTTCCAGCTGAGCTGTCTGTTTCACTCTCATCATTGTGTTGCATTGGTGTCTAGGGGCCACGGTTGAGATCGGTGCCCTGTTGTGCTAGGCACTGTGCATACACACAGTAAGAGTCAGTCCCTGCCCCAAAGAGCTCCCAGGCGAGATAGACAAGCTGGACAAAGGGTGGGAAAAGGAAGGGTTGTTATCACTATTTTATAGCTGGAGAACTGAGGCCCAGAGAGTGTATTGCCCAAAGTCACGCAGGGGGGCAGAGGAAGAGCCAGGCGTGGAACCCAAATCTCCTGAGTCCCAGGCCCGTGCTGTAGCCACAAAACTATCCTGAGGCCCGGGGGGGGGGGGGGGGGGGGGGGGGGTTTTTTTTTTTTNTCTTTCATTTTGGAAACATCACTGCAGAATGTGTCAGTGTTTCCAAGATGAAAGATGGCAGAATTTCACTTCCATGAAAAATGCCATGGGTTTGGCTTTGAAAATTCAAGGCAACATTTTTTCCAAAGCCTTAACATTTTTCACATTAGTGAAATTCAGTTTCCTGACCTTCTCCGATCACAGCGTTCCTGTTTCACTGGGTCATTAGCAAGACAGGACCGTAGGGCTGGGGGATCCATATTGACTGATATTTTATTTAGAGGGTTTGTTTAACCCTCTTGCTCCTTCCACCTCTCCGCCTGAGTCACAAAAGGATGTGGTTTGTAAACACCGAGCACCTTTATGTATCTAAAAATACCAGTGGGACAGAAGATGAGAGACCACAACTGCACTAATTACGTGGTTTCCAGCCAGGAGCCTGAGCTTCAAATTGTTGCATCGCCGCATGAAGAAGGCACTACAGCCTTTGGCTACCATAGCATATAATTTGCTTCAGTGCATCGCCACCTCTCAAGGCCAGGCTTTTTATTCCAGAAAAGTATTTTCAGACACACAAAGGAGCAGCGGCATAAGATCAGCCCCCAAATGCCATCATGACAAGTCCCAGAACAATCAGAGTCAATCCAGCTCAAAACAACAGTCATTTGCCACCATCGGTAAGACTGGAAAAACGTACATGAGTAAAAACAAACTTGTTCGCGTCACGAGCCCCCAGCAGTAACTGACGCAGTGGGGCTCTCGGGAGTTTTATTGCAAGATGCTGAGATTAAAAGCTTGTCTGCATCACGGAGTTTGACGTAGGAGTAGCTACATTGGGGGCAAACCCCCAATGCAGCTGCTGGCATCCTGCTCTCTCACCCCCACACACTCCCAGGAATAAAGCACACCCTGTCTCCCCTGTTTTTCATGCCGGAGTCCTGACCTATGTTCTGTATCTTCCAATCAGAGCTGGCAGCGTGCAGGTCAAGGGCTTTTAAACCTTGCAATGTTCCTCTAATGCCTCACTTACAGGGACATCTGTGCTGAGCTTCCTTGTGCTGATCTGCTGTGAAGGACAACACAAGAGAGCAATGGGCAATCGGGCTCTCTGGGTTCAAAAAAGAATTAGGTAAGTTTCTGGAGGACAGGTCCATCAGTGGCAATTAGCCAAGATGGTCAGGGACACAACCCCATGCTCTGGGTGTCCCTAAACTTCTGACTGCCAGAAGCTGGGACTGGCTGACAGGGGATGGATCCCTCGATACAGTGCCCTGCTCTGTTCACTCCCTCTGAAGCACCTGGCACTGGCCACTGTTGGAAGACAGGACCCTGGGCTAGCTGGACCATTGGTCTGACCCAGCCTGACCATTCTTATTTTCATTTGTACTGATCTTAATCCGCTTTGCGTTTCCTTTCTTCCTGGGTTTCTTTGTACAGCTTAATCCTCCCCCAGTAAGCAGTCTTCATGCAGTTGCTGTATCAAGCAGAGCAAGTGGCATTCAGTGAGGTTTTTAATTAGCCCAACTTTTAATTCCCACCTCGGAAATCAAAAGAAATGTATTTACCAGCTTTACTCAGGTTTCCTGGGAGGTTGGCTACTCTGCCAGAACTAGACTCTGGAAAATACTCTCCTTATTATAGAATCACAGTATCAGAGAAATGCAGGCCTGGAAGGGACCTTGAAAAGTCATCAAATCCAGTCCCCAGCATTGAGGCAGGACTAAGTAAACCTAGACCATCGCTGACAGGTGTTTGTCCAACCTGTTCTTAAAAAAACCCTCCAATGATGGGGATCTACAACTTCAAGCTTGGAAGCCTGTTCCAGAGCTGAACCACGCTTAGAGTTAGAAAGTCTTTCCTAATATCTAACCTCAATCTCCCTTGCTACAGATTAAGCCCATTACTTCGTGTCCTACCTTCAGTGGACACTGAGAACAATTGATCACCGTCCTCTTTATAACAGCCCTTAAATATTTGAAAGACTTATCAAGTCCCCCCTCAGTCTTCTTTTCTCAAGATTACGCACACCCAGTTTTTTAAACCTTTTCTCATTTTTGTTCTCCTCTGGACTCTCTCCAATTTGTCCACCTCCTTCCTAAAGTGTGGTGCCAGAACTGGACACAGTAATCCAGTCAAGGCCTCACCACTGTAGATTTTTATTGATTTGCATTTTTTATTGAATTTCAACTTGTTGATTTCAGACCAATTCTCTAATTTTTCAAGGCCATTCTGTATTCGAATCCTGTCCTCCAAAGTGCTTGTAACTCTCCCAGCTTGGTGTTACCCACACATTTTATAGGCATTATCCAAGTCATTACAGAAAATATTGAATAGTATCAGACCTAGGACTGCCCCTTGTGGGATCGCTTTAGATACACCCTCCCAGTTTGACGGCAAACCATGGATAACTGCTCTTCGAATATGATCTTTCAACCAGTTGTGCACTCACCATATCGTAATTTCATCACTACATTTCCCTACTTTGCTTCAGAGAATGTCATGTGGGACTGTGTCAAAAGACTTACTAAAATCAAGATGTATCACATCTACTGTTTCCCTCCATCCAGTAGGCCAGTAATTCTGTCAAAAAGGGAAAGGAGGTTGGCTTGGCATGATTGTTCTTGACAAATCCATGCTGACTATTCCTTATAACCCTATTCTCTCCTTACACATTGATTGTTTAATCATTTGTTTAAGTATCTTTCCAGGTATTGAAGTCAGTGGCAGCTTTGCCATTGATTTCACTGGATTTAAAATCAAGCCCATGGTGGATTTTTTATCTGACTAGCTGAAAACACTTTACAAATGTGCTAATTAAGCTTCTTACCCTAGCTGGAAAGTAAGTGATATCTGCCCAGGATTCCTAATGCTTAGGCTACAGCTGCACTAGAGAGTTTACAGTGGTGCGGCTGTACTGGTACAGCTGTTCCGCTGTCAGCTCTGTAGTGTAGCTGCTCTAAGCGGACAGGAGAGAGCTCTTCCGTTGACGTAATTACTCCACCCCCAAGGAGCGGCGGTAGCTATGTCATTGGGAGACGCTCTCCTGCCGACACACCGGCACTTCAGTCGGTGTAATTTACATAGATCGGGGGTGTATTCACACCGCTGAGCAACATAACTTATACCGATGTAAGCTGTCGTGTGTTCATAGCCTAAGTCACTAAGTTCAAGACGCTCTCCTCCTCCCAAACTCTTTTGGGCAATGGGCCAAGGAACTGGGACCAAGAGACAAGCCAGAATTCACTGATCTATTTTTTTAGGGCCTGCAGTGCAAGCCACACAGAAGAGGAGCAGAGCCTGCTTGTTTCTTCTGTCAAAACCTCATCTCCTGGGGTCTGCTAGTACGAATGGCTTCTATGGGATGAGCCCTCCAGCTCCTGCAGTAACTGGCCTTCTTGCTGGCTGCGTCAGCAGGCAGGTCCAGGACTAAATGGGCCATGGAGACCGACCTCTCCTCTCACCACGACATGATCACTCCATATCTGGGTTGGGCCACACTGGCTGGTCGTGTGGCTTTAGCCATCCCTGCCCCTGCTGCATGGCGTGTAGACAGAGGCTGTTGAGCTGGCACCTTTGAATCATCTGTGCCTAGCTCACTAAATCAGTTCTCTGCCATTGCAGGGGGAGCGAGCAGCAGTGCACCCCGGCCCTGCAATTCTCTGCCTGAGCCATGCAATAGCATCGCCTTTGGAGGCTGCAGTGTGTTAGACTATGCCTACACTATGGCCTACGTCGGCAGAATTTATATCGCTCAGGGATGTGAATAAACCGCCCCCCCTGAGTGCCCTAAATTAAACTGACATAAGCACTCATGGGCACAGCGCTGTCATCAGGAGAGCTTCTCCCACTGACGTCGCTTCTGCCGCTTATGGAGGTGGGTTTTTTAAGTTGAGGGGAGAGCTCTCTCCTGTCGGCATACAGCATCTTCCCCAGACACGCTGCAGCGGTGCAGCTGCATTGATATGGCTGCGCTGCTGCACTGCTGTGCCTGTAGACTGGTCTAAATCTAATCCAGATTATGGGGTTCAATACAGGGGTAAAGTGGGTGGGCTTCAGTGGCCTGTGATGTGCAGGACATCAAACTAGGTGATCTGGTGGGTCACTTTGAGCCTTAAACTCTATGACTAAGAATTTGAGACTTAATTTTTTTGTAAAGACATTAAATCCTCCAGGTTCTGGCATCTGCTCGCTAATTACTCTGCAGTCAGCAATACTCCTGTCCCTTTCAGGCATCCATCAATGCATTCGCCCAGTTGCTAATGCGGCTCGGTACTAACTCACAGACTGTTGTTTTTAAGAACACATCTTTTCACATGAATGTCCTACTCTCCTTTCAGGCAATTCATCCTCTGCAGCAATTGCTAGGTTTTGTTTGGCAGTGAATGCCTCCCAAATGCCATTAGCCTCCCCCTCAGCCAATTACTACATAAATGGAAATCTATTCTTTGATGCTTTTTGTTACTAGCCATACATACTGGGGACATCAAGAACAAGGAGAAAAGACGAATACGTATGGAGCAGAACTATAAACAAATAAAATTCTCTAGCCACAGGGGAAGGGAAAAATACAGAGATCCCTATTCCTAGGCCCTCCAATAAAATGCCCCATAAATGACTTGATTATTACATAAAGAGCCCTTTGGAAGGAGTTGATGATCCCCAATCAAGATAATGGGTCCCTCTAGAACATGCATTTGTTACACAGGAACTGCCAAACAGAGGGGATCAGACCAGGGCTGCTCCTAGCGGTATCCTAGCTCCAGCCGCTTCAGGGGAAGGGCTCAGCATCTCGTCTGGGAGCCCAGAGCGTAATCACCCAGCCTTCCCTTACCAACTTCTTCAACTCCTCCTCTCTCTCCATAACACCTCCAGAGGCAGAAAGCTCTCAGAGGGGGAGCCGTGTTAGTCTATCAGCAAAAACAACGAGGAGTCCTTGTGACAGACTAACAAATTTATTTGGGCATAAGCTTTTGTGGGCTAAAAGCCACTTCATCAGATGCATGGAGTGAAAAATACAGTAGGCAGGTGACTCTCTGGGTGACTGTCCCATCAGCATGGTGTATGCGGTGTTGTTGTAGACATGTTGGTCCCAAGCTATTAGGGAAACAAGGTGGGTGAGGTAATGTCTTTATTGGACCAACTTCTACTCATGAGAGAGACAAGTTTTCATGCTTCTGAAGAAGAGCTCTGTGTAAGCACAAAAGCTGGTCTCTCTTACCAACAGAATTTGGTCCAATAAAAGACATTACCTCACCCACCTTGTCTCTGTCACCTCAGCAGGCAGTTGCCCTCTACCTCAACACTGCCTAGGAATGGATGCCCACAATACTTTGGATAAGACACCTGGCCTGTGCTGGTCTAACAAATAAAGGGGATCTAAACAAACCCCTCGCCATAGTCTGGAGGGTCCTATCCACCAGGAGTTATTTCAAAGCATCGCATTGCAAGGCAGCTTACCTGCCTTTGCTGTGCTGCTTTTACCCGTGTGTATTACAGTTCTGAACCCCTAGGTGCTGCCAGCGTGGGAGAGGGGATGCCCTGCTCCGCAGCCAACCTCTACCCAGCCGAGGAGCAGTTCCAGAATGCCTCCCAGTGAAGTGAGTGATGGTTGTCTGCAAACATCACCACCTATAACTCTCCTGCTCAGTGTCTGCTCGGCTCATAGCTCATCCTATGGCGAGCACTGCTCGGTACGTGGGGCCATGGTGCAACCCACTTGTGTGACATTTACAACAGTGTTTTAGCTGGCCTTGAGAGTGTCTCTCTTATTTCCCCAATTAACTGTGCTGCTAATGCGGCGTGATGGACGCAGGGACACACAATACAGACACTGTTCATCACAACCCTGTGCAAATGCCCTTTGTTTCTCTCAATACACTGCTTCCAAAAATAGCTGCTGCGGCTCCCATCCCAGCCTTTGGGAAGAAGCATCTCCTCTCCCAGAGCGTTCTCCCCCCAGCACGCACGTGGTAACTGCAAAAATGTAACTGCAGCAGGGGAGCAAAAGAGGCAGAATTCTTCCCCATCCACGGCGCCATGGGTTACTGGTTGGAGCAGGAGCATCAGGACTCCTGGGTTCTATTCCTGGCTCGCTATCAGTCTAGCAAATCAGAATATAGACACAAAGCCCCATTAGTGGTTTATCTGACATAGCAATTGCTGTGTGAGAAGGAGAAATGTTAAGGCTTAACTGATGTTTATGATCATTTTATAATGTGAGTTCTTTATGCTGAAACAGCAGGTGGACATTTGAACACGTTTGGTGACTTTGAACACGTATGGTCACTTAGGGAGAGAGATCGAGGGGGGTGGGGAACATGCCCACTCAGCTCCATTCCTTCTAATTGCCCTCCTGCCCCACTTCTGTTTCACACTCTGCATTCTTACCCCCACGCCTAGCAGCGAGAGTCTCACCAGGGCTTGTCTACAAGTGGGAGTTGGTGCGCAGTAAAGTAGGCGTGAATTAAAAGTGCACTAGCTATGCCATATTACTTCCCCGGGCGGAAACACTTACCACGCACACTAAAAGTGCCCTGGTGCAGCTGCTCAAGGCTGGGGGTTTCAGATTAACTCAATCTAGGGTTTGGATTATGACAGGAATGTGGGCATGGCCTAGAGCAGGGGTCAGCTGACGAGTGCCAGAATATTGTGCACCTCCTTCTGACCTCTGACATGCACCAGCTAGCCCCGGGCATCCCCTCACACCACACCAGGGCCTGCTGTGGGTGGCGGCATAGAAGGCAGTTGCACTGATTCGGTTCTCACTGGGGACTTCCACACACAGAGGGAATCCCCAGCAATGGAATCCCAGCCAGTCTCCCCTCAGAGGGTTCAAAGCGAGCAGAGCCAGCCAGGGACCCTGTCCCCATATTAGGCTACACAAATCCCTTTACACAGCCACTCTGAGACGTCTCCTCTGAGAGCAGAACACAGTGACAACTGAGGTAGTTAAGAGGAATAATTGAGAGCTAATTTCCAAGCCAAGTCAGACATGACTAACACACTGCATCCCTTCATTCTGCAGCTCATCCCCGCACAGTCAGGGCATCACAATTGGAATTTCTCCACAGCGAGCGCCCCATGGGACATTGCTTATTCAGGTTTCCTTGTCTAAATGTAAGCGCAGGCTGTGTGTAATCAGAGCCTGACACTGTTGCAGCTTTAATGCTCTCCTGCTTTGATCTTATGTCCATTCAAATGCTTCTTCAGTCTGCACTGAAACAACACACTGTGCAAAAGACAGAATGTTGCAGGTAACACTGGCTCAGAAGCTAAGCATTGTGCCGAGAAAACTTCTGAGCCTGCAGAGGTTATGTACACTGGAGGAGCTGAGATCAGGACCTGATTCACTGTCTGCTTCGCTGTTGCATTTTGATGTGTTCAATGTTTCTCAATCACAATGATTTCTTGTTGACTGTTTTCCTGACCCGTGCCAGGGCAGTTGCCTAAAGTGTTCTATTGGTTTTATTTTTGCAAAGTGCTTTTGTTCGGGACTTCCTCCTGTCTGCCGAGCTATTATACTAAGGTTCTACACAGTGAGTGATCGACTGTTTCTATGGTAACCCCTGGGGCAGCGATACCACAGGGATGGAGAAGGGGATCGTGCCTAGAGGTGAGAGAAGACAAGAGACTGAATGAAAAGGAACAGACGAAAATTGAGGGAGAGGAGAAGTGCAAAGAGAAAACTGGGGAAGGTATTGACAAGAGAGGCCAAAAAAAAGCAAGAGTCCCTTGAAAGTGGGTATTACTGGGGGCAGAGAGTGGAGGAATTTCAAAGAGGTAAAGAAATGGTTAGTGGGCTCCCTTTCTAGTCCCAAGAAACCTGACTGCTGCAGCTTTCAAGAAAGATAATTGGTGCTGAGATTATTTAAAATCCTGTTCCAGGAACATTCTGTGCAGAAATAAACCAGCTGCCGAATATTGATACATTTTGTTTTGTTAGCCTCATGGACTTGTTTGTGGAGACACATGCCTCAGGCTGGGCAGAGGCACAGAGAAGTCTTCTCCAAATTCTCCAGAACTTCCGAGCCCCCAGACCTGGGCTGGAAATGGGAATGCTTCTTAGCCTCCAGCCCCGGAACGCAGGCTTGCTCCTAGCGAAGCCAATAGGAGTTTTGCCTGAGAAAGAACGAACGGATCGAAAATTAAGGGCCTGATCATCTTCCCTTGACTCACATGCAAAGAGGGCCCCTCTGTGTGCAGACTTCACCCCTTTTATATAGAAAATGGGGGAGCTGTCTTTGTGATAGCACCCCCTTCACCAGACCACCCATGTCTGGAGTTTGAGGCATCTTCCATGACATCCCGTATTACTTCTCTGGAAAGTAATGCACACCAAGGCAGGTCTCTGCTGGGGAAGCCAATGGATCTTGACTCGTGAGGAGCAGGAGTCTGGGGCCCTAGTTTGAGCCCAGAGCCTCTGGCAGACAACCCTGGAGTCTGGCGTCCCGGCCTGTTCTGGGTGGTTACACCTTCCCCCAGGATAGGGCAGTTGGCTGGAAATTCACTCTCACTGAGTTCTCCTCCCCCATCCCGCTGAGGAGGGGGGCTGTGTGAGAAGTTGCCAGTCTCCCCAACAGCCTATGTCTCTACTACCAGTTTTGCTTCGGCATCCAATAACCCAAACGCCCTGTATGGGAACCAAATGGAGCTTACCACACAGCCAGCGAACCCCCTGAGCTGGAGGTGTTCTGAACTCTGTGGTTCCTGCCCTGGGATCTACATTAAAACGGGAGTCAAACATTTCCCCATTTTTCCCCCCTGTCAAAATTATTAGCCAAACTTGACCTGAATCTGCATTTTTGGTGGCTTGAATGAAAATCCCCCCCCCCCCCCCCCCCCCCCCCCCCCCCCCCCCCCCCCCCCCCCCCCCCNCTTAACTCTGATCAGTTCTGCTCTTGGGCAGGGCTACTTGGGCACACAGCAGGGGGGATATCTTGGCAAACTGAAGGAGGCAGCATCACAGTCGGACCCTCTTGCATGGAAATTCCTGGGAATTGCACCAGCTCCGGTGACACAGCAAATGGTTAATTACATGAGATGACGTCCCTCTCAGGAGTAACTAAACACTTACGTTAATTGCTGCAATTATAACCCATTTAAGTGGTAGCTACGTGGAAATAATATTAAGAGAGTCTGAATGGTTGGCAGGGTGCAAGGCGGAGGAGCGTGTTGCTTGCAAACTGACTGATGGACCACAACAAGTCAGGCAACAGCTGGAGCTGAGAGGCAAAGAGAGACTCAGTTTGTGTGTTCGCTCTGCAGCTGCGGGCAGCGAGAAGCAGTTGTGGGTGGCTCATTCCCCCTCCCCCTTGAAAGAGGTGAAATGGCAACTTAAAACCCAACCACAACCACACCCACACAGCTCAACAACATATACCCTGTTACCCAGACAGGCACGCAAAGGAAGGGGCAGGGGAGAGAGTGGACATGGTGGCTCGTTTTCAGAGCAATGGCCCATGCGACATTGTGCTGCAGACTCAGGAAATAAAGACCCATTAGGGTCTGTTCTAGGGTGACCAGACGTCCCAATTGTTTAGGGACAGTCCCAATATTCGGGGCTTTGTCTTATATAGGCACTTATTACCCCCCACCCCCCGTCCTGATTTTTCACACTTGCTGCCTGGTCACCCTAGTCTGCTCCCATCCCACTGAATTCAATGGGATTTTCCCACTGATGTTAACAGGAGCAGGACTGAGTCTGGGGCTGTACAAATAGAACCTCCCCGAGCATTTGATTTGAATCAGATTCGTTGCCTAACTCAAAGCCAGCCCATATCAGGGGCACCTTGGGCTACTTTTCTTAGTGCACCAGTTTTTTAAGAATGGCAAATGCTGATCTACCCCGAACTCAGCGCAGTGTCAATGGCTCGGCTAGCACCGCAGAAGGCAAATGATAGATGTTACCATTATAGGAGGAGTCGGGAGTCTTCTCCAACCCATCTCACTAGCTCTCACAGGGATTCCTGTTACACTACACCAGTCATTACATGGAGAGAGCTTCAGAGGCTGGAAGGGGATTCTTGGGATTCCTGGATAATGTGTGAACAATAGCAGGTGCTCCGGTGGATTAGAATAGAGCTGGTTGCCATTGCTGAGTAACTTGAGACATCTGGATAATCTTTGAGAAAGATCATTGACACAGGGCCAAGTTCTCCTCAGTTAGGCCCATGTAAATGCAAGGAAAGACAATGGAGTGATTCTAAATTTACACCCGGGTAACCCAGAGCACAAGTGGGCCCTTAATCTCGGTTTTTAACCACTAGTTCCCAGAACATCCAGGTCAACGCTCCTGTATCCTTACGTATTGTGCGTGACTCCAAGGGATCTCATATGCCAAGTGAAGGCAGGGCTGGTTACAAGTGAACCCAGAGCCTGCCAAGGCAAGCCCAGGCTTTGTGGGAAATGGACTTTCAATCAATGCCCTGGCAGCAGTGCTGATGGGAACCCGTGCTACTGGAGGTGGTACCTTTCAGAGGAGACACGAAGCCAAAGCTCTGGTCACAAGTGGTTATTCCAGATCACCTGGTACATTCAGGTGGGGTAGGGATGTTAACTGGTCTCTCTGCCAAATTCTGTCTTCCTAAATTTCCCCTGCAGTTGCCAATGGGATACATTATTCTCCATTGTTTACCATCCTTTACTGCTGTGTTCTGTTAATCGGGTTCCAGCCTAGAGGCAGCTGAATTTCAAGGCCGAGTGAAATGATACACATTAGGATGGGGGGATATGTA
The DNA here is from genome assembly GCA_003942145.1 of Platysternon megacephalum. Classification (NCBI taxonomy): domain Eukaryota; kingdom Metazoa; phylum Chordata; order Testudines; family Platysternidae; genus Platysternon; species Platysternon megacephalum. Next base: position 5,980,361 of record QXTE01000071.1, read on the forward strand.
TATTGAAAGACAGGGTTTCCTGCAAGGGCAGAGGTGGAAGCCACATGCTAGCCCAAAGGAAAGATTATTTCCTTTCCAGCACATCCATAAATATTAAAAACTCCCTCTTTAACTGGTTCAGCAGCTTTCTGTCTTTTCCCCATTCATTACCGCTAATGTTTGACTCTCATTCCCATTTCTAAGACTGCAGAATCTTAAACAAGCTGGTAAATACTAGAGTGAGGAGTCCAGGAAAGCAAAAGAGATGCTAATTTTGGAGAACAAAAAAGAACATGAAAAGCATCTTCCTGGATGCCTGTCCCTGCATCTGGGGAACCAATTTAGCTGAAATAGCAAATTATCAAGCACTTGAAGAAGAAAGGGGCTGTCTGGAGTGGAGCAGCAGCCATGTGCTGCTTCATGCAACTCTCCCAGAATCCACAGTCCCTTTAAAAATCTGGCCCCAAGTCCTTTCCCACAGGCCACTCAGAAGGGAACGGCTGTGCCTGGAAGCAGCAGCCTGTGGAGACCTGTCGAAGGGCAACTTTTAAACAACAGCCACATGCTGGGGACCAAAATAGCTTGAGAGCACAAGACTGTCCAGTTTGCTCTACAAGGCCATGCAACACTGCACCGGAACAGGGCTGTTCTGGAAATCCTCCCAGTTACTACAGGACCTACAGAAAAACACATTCAGCCTCCATTGGCTCCTAAGCCCCAACAGCTGGGTCTTTCATTAACCATGACTGTTGGAAACGATCTATGCACGGTATAAATTATCCATCCATTTATCTATCGTATTTACCTGGCTCCCCATCACAGTAGCATTGGAGCACCTCCCAATCTATAATGTATTTATCCTCACAACACCCCTGGGAAGCAGGGCAGTGCTATTATCCCCATTTTACAGAGGGGAACTGGGGCACAGAGACTAAGTGACTTGCCTGGGGTCACACAGGAACTCTGTGGCAGAGCAGGGACTAGAACCCAGGTCTTAGGCTCGGACCCATCCTTCCTCTCCATTAGCTGAGCAAGCTCAGCTGTGAGGAATGGAGACAAGTAAACAGCACCAGGAAACTCAGATTTTCTTGGAAGAGACAGGACAACAATCCTGCACTAAAAGGGGACCTAAGGTGAAGACGATGAAGCAAAGCTAGGCATGCAGAACAAACAGATGAGGTCATTTTTGATCAGGTCACCACAAGATGCCACCACTCCTGGGTGAAAACTCCTAGCCCCACCAAGGAAGAAAATCCTGACAGTCATTCACTTCCTGGTGTTTTTAAGGGTTTTACCAGGATTTCCCCACTCTTTCCTTCCTCTTGCCATTTCATATGATGAAACATCTTCCCCCGGGGTGGTGATCTCCTGTGTTTCTGGGAGACAGCCACACCTCTGGGTCTGGCTCTGCTATAGCTTGGCCTTATGGTGCCAGGCCTTTGGTCAGTGACTAGGGTGACAGATGTCCCGATTTGGTTTTTCTTTTCTTTTCTAGGATCCTATTATCCCCCACCCCCGTCCTGATTTTTCACACTTGCTGTCTGGTCACCCTATCAGTGACGGCTGACCCTGAAGCCTTCCATTCCAAGCAGCCAGTCCTCATTCATGCCACACAAAGCCATGCTCGCCTTTGGCATGAAAAGACTTCCTAGAGTATGGAGTGATTAGTTTCAGCCCTCCCTGCACGGCTGAGGATTTGGGTCTGGGGAGAGGCCAGTAATGGGAGCCCAGCAACCTGTGCAGATTTGCTGTGCTTCCCAGGTGTTGTATTATGCTGGGCTACTCGCCTGGGATGTGTCCACGTGGAAGCTACGCAATGTTTTCCTCCCAGACTTTGAACATAGCATTAGATGGAATATTTAATGGGAATGGCCCTGACAGCAGGTAATCCCTCCCACGTTTTTACACAGAATGCCACTTCACCACAAGGGATTAACTGACAGCAATAGCAGAGCTAGTGTCGCGGATCAGAAGACATTAGAAAAGAAGCCAACGGAGCCACTAATGTCTTGTAGGGAAATAAAGGTCTTTGTTCGTCCTTGCAGAAAAAATAAGGCAAAAAGCTGTTCAATAACAGCACAAACAATGCTGTATGTCTAGACAATGCAGCCATCGCCTTGGGATCCGGGCATTGTTCATCAAGCCTTCAGTTCTCAAGAGGGGTTTCTCCGCTGAGAGTGGCACTCTTATGAAGAGGGACCTGGAGAACTCAAGCCTGCTGCCGTGTTCTCTCTCCTCCCCTAATTATTATTTTTGCTGAGCACCAAGCTGGTGTATAGACAAAAGGGCTCTGCCTCACTCACTCAGAGTAACGCTTTACTTTGTGAGTAGTTACATTGCTTTCCATGGGGCTTCTCAAGAAGAAAAGCATTACTCGTTGTGAGTAAGGCTGGCAGAATTGAGCCTTAGTAGACAAAAACAAACACAGGCGGCCTGTTCCAACTCCCATTAAAGGCAATGGGCAGATTCCCCCAACATCACTGCTAGTTAAAGCAGGCCCAGAGTGCACACACAGCTACTGACACTCCTTGCTAACATGGAGCTTGTATGAAGGGGATCTCTCCTCAGAGGTAAATCCTGCATTGTAAGCAGCCCCCAGATTGGCTGAGTCAGCAACAAATAGCACTGGGTGGTGCTATTCATTTGAGGTCAATGGGAGATTTTTGTCCAAGTTAGGAATGGGGGAACTCTAAGTAAGGAACTCAGGATCTGGTGGACAGGGAGAGATTGCTGTGCTGAGCAGCTGAAATTTCAAATGAAACTTACTAGCCTCACTGCTCTCCCAGCAAGTGACAGCTGGAATAAAGTTAAACAAATCCTCCCTCTCGTTTTCAAGATTGATGTGTCACTCCTACTTGTTGGCATGTCTCAAGTACACAATACAGAACAGTGTCTTCATGCTTATCAGAACTGATCGTACTAACCACTGGAAGATCTTATGCACTAAGCAACATTTCACAGAGCGGTGACCACAGCTGCCTTGCCAGTCATCCCAAGTTATTGTGCTTCCCCCGGCTTGTCTAGCAGAGACACACAGACCTGATGCTTTTTTACAGCAGAGCTGAGGTTTAGGTTTCTTCTCCCGATGGGCTGGTTGAATCCAGCTGTTTAAAAAGCACCAAAGGTAAACAGAAACGGACCCTCCAAATAGCCTCTTGTGCATGGGATAGTGGAAGGGGATGGGATGGCAAAGGGGATATGCAGGTTTTTTTCCATTTCTTGGTCAGCCAGCTACTGACAGTCCTTCCTAACCAATGCTGAGTCAGCAACAAAACCCAGGAGCCTTGGAGACTGCATTGCTAATGGAATCTTCCAGCACAGCAAGGGAGGGGCATGGTTTGATATGGGGACCCCAGGAGGAATTTACCTGCTTCTGCCCATTCTATGCTGATGCTGGGGAGACAGGACAGGACTGCCTATCTCCAGCACTGTTCATCCGCTCTAGAGCCAGATAGAAACAAGCCTGCTGTCAATAGCAGCCTGGCAACCATCTGCACTCCTGGAGCTGCCCCGGCGATCGGAATTTGGAGTGGAGTAAGATTATACGGTAATAATGCTGCTGCCCTTCACTGTTCCATGAACACACTGCACTGCGGCTGCTACTTCCTACACCCATAATGCTCACTCAGCAGGCAATGAAGGAACACTTGTCAATACAGGTGGACACAGGTTAGTTGCCCGAGAGATTATACATGGCTACTATGCAGTGGCCACGTTGTTAATGGGCAGCAGTGGGGTAAATCCACCGCTGGCCTAATCCCAGACTGATTGCAGTAGAGTTGCGCCAGAGATGGAAGCCACCTCGCATGCATTATCCCTCAGTATCTGTGCAATCAGCCTGAGTCAGTCCTACACAATCACGGGTCATTAGCTCAAGAGGAGACAGTCCCCTTTTACTGTCCCTTCTGTAAACCTGGCCTAAAGGCTCTGTACATTTCAGCCCCGCACAGCCCATTAGAGAACCTTTGAACACTCAGAAGCTTCCGAGCAGGGAGATAAAACCATCATTAGACTGGCTTAGGTCTGACCTGTCCCAACTCCTATCATGGAAGCAGATTTGTTTACTCTCTGTCTTTGTTCACTCTATAGAGGCCAAAAGCACTCCGGGCCTTTTATCCCCTGGTTTTACTGCAGGTCAGGGCAGCCCGAAGCCAGTTCTGATGAGATTTCAGTAACCTGCATGGAGGTCTCAGATCAGCCCCCCGCCAGTCTGCGTTTAGAGTGCAGCAGCACCCAGAGACACTGGGCAGGACCAGGCCCCCCTTGCACTGGGTGCTGCCCAAACACACAGGCAGGAACATCCCTGGACACAGAGAATTTACACACTGATGGAAGACAAGACACAGCCCAGAAGTGTAACAGTTTGTAAGAGGGGCGCGGTAATACAATTACATAGCTCAGCTGTGAGCACAGAAGGACAGCTCCAAGCTAGCTAAAGGGCTGTTTCATTTCTGATTTAGCTTGCATGACCAGGAGAGGATTCCATTTTCTTGGAACAAGTCTCTCCCCCCTGCCGGGTTGTGGTGTAAAACAGAGGTTTCATGCTAGCCTTTGACGGCCAAGCAAACGCACCAGCCAAAGCAAACAACTAAAACTGGCTCACTTCTGCCAAACTCCAGAGAGGATTAAGAACATCACAGCAATGGATGCACCTTCAATCCCTAAACAGGCCACTCCATTGGGTCACTAGCACGCCCCACAGAGTACTAGAGGGGCAGGCAGCGGTTAAAACACCACTATGACTCCTGCATGCAGAGATAACAGCAGCTACAGCCCCAGGCTACTACCTAGAAGCAAACCAGCCCCCTTGCCGCACCAACCCTATGTACTGTGTGGGAAGGAGTGGTTCATTCCCTACAGCTGGTCCAGCCCTGAATCCCACTGCCCTCAGCTGTGCTCTTTCTCCAGCTACAGAGGCAGGGTTAACCCCTTCCCTGCCAGCCTTTGCATCTGGTCACAGCCTCCATGTGTAAAAGTGGGCACAGCCCCAGAGTGAAAAAGTGCAGTGAGCATGTGCAGGGCCCCCTGCCAAGCCCTAGGGGATTGAGAATGTTGCAGGGGAAACTCCAATGTATTGCCTTGCGCAGCAATCACGGACAAGCTCCCAGGGACCTGGGGTCAGACCCCGATCTCATTGACACCAGTGTCTATGTGGAGTCCCTCCCGGCACAGCCAGTGGGACGTTGGGACGTTGTGCAGTCTATATGGTTTTATAAAAACATAATAATAAGTGAATATAATGTAACTGGAACCGTTTTATAAAAACATAAGTGAATATAATGTAACTGGAATATGCTTCATGCAAAAGGTCTCTTGTAAGGTATCATTACAAAGCTTATAATCTACTGAGTGTGTTCATCCTATTTGTATAAATGTACCACTCTTGTATCTAAAACTAGAAATATAAAATATAACTCTGAGGGCCTATTGTAATTATGCAAAGTGTGGGCCATTAATGGTGGTTTGGAATCTTGATGACTCCCATTAACCAGGACCATTGTCTGCAGATGGCTGTATTTACCTGTGAGTCTTCCTGTATATGTGTGTGCTGGCAAGTGAGTAATGAAGTCTTGCAGTGACATGTGATCATGTCACCTGAACTGGAATCCATCTTTAACCTGGTGCTTTTCCAGTGAGGGGTGGGGGAACCCAGAGGGACAAAGGATTCCCGCCTTATGCAAAAGATATATAAAGGGGTGGAAGAGAACAGGGGGGGAGAGGAGCCATCATGAAGAATCCCCTAGCTACCACCTGAGCTGGAAGAAGAGCTGTACCAGGGGAAAGAATTGTGCCCAGGCCTGGAAGGTGTCCAATCTGAGAAAAAACTTACTGAAGCATCTCTGAGGGTGAGATTATCTGTATTCAGTGTTTGATTAGACATAGATTTGCGCATTTTATTTTACTTTGCTTGGTAACTTACTTTGTTCTATCTGTTACTACTTGGAACCACTTAAATCCTACTTTCTGTATTTAATAAAATCACTTTCTACTTATTAATTAACTCAGAGTATGTATTAATACCTTGGGGAGCAAACAACTGTGCATATCTCTCTATCAGTGTTATAGAGGGCGAACAATTTATGAGTTTACCCTGCATAAGCTTTATACAGGGTGAAACGGATTTATTTGGGTTTAGACCCCATTGGGAATTGGGCATCTGAGTGCTAAAGACAATCACACTTCTGTGAGCTGTTTTCAGGTAAACCTGCAGCTTTGGGGCAGGTAACTCAGACCCTGGGTCTGTGTTGGAGCAGATGGGGGTGTCTGGCTCAGCAAGACAGGCTGCTGGAGTCCTGAGCTGGCAGAGAAAACAGGAACAGGGGTAGTCTTTGCACATCGGGTGGCAGCTCCCAAAGGGATTTCTGTGATCCAACCCGTCACAGACGTCTCCCTGTTTCTAATGGAGCTACTCCTGATTTACTCGAGTGTGAAAACAAAACAGAATTAGACTTGATGGGCTAGCCTATCCTCTGGCTTACCAGGTCAATCAAGAGGAGGGGTTAGCCAGAGCCAGACAGACTAGCTAAGGTAATGAAAATAGATAATCATTTGTGTACATGTCTGCGCAGTTTTACCTCCAGGATTTCCCCCCTCTGTGCTTCCTGAGACTGCGGGCAATTTCATCTTCCAGCACAAAGGGCTGCATTGGATGAACCCCTCCAGGAAGCAGTTGTCCTAATATTGTGAGGAGGTTATTAGAGGAGGTTTTGGAACAAATTGATAAACTAAACAGTAATAAGTCTCCCGGACCTGATGGTATCACCCAAGAGTTCTGAAGGAACTCAAATGTGAAATTGCAGAACTACTAACTGTAGTCTAAACAACGAGGAGTCCTTGTGGCACCTTAGAGACTAACAAATTTATAGTCTAACAAAACTGTAGTCTGTAACCTATCGTTTAAATCAGCTTCTGTACCAAATGACTGGAGGATAGCTAATGTGACACCAATTTTTTTAAAAGGACTCCAGAGGTGACCCTGGCAATTACAGGCTGGTATTGCTGAACTTCAGTACTGAGCAAACTGGTTGAAACTATAGTAAAGAACAAAATTGTCAGACACAGAGATGAACATAATTTGTTGGGGAAGAGTCAACATGGTTTTTGTAAAGGGAAATCATGCCTCACCAAACCACTAGAATTCTTTGAGGGGGTCAACAAGCATGTGGACAAAGGGGATCCAGTGGACATAGTGTACTTAGATTTTCAGAAAGCCTTTGACAAGGTTCCTCACCAAAGGCTCTTAAGCAAACTAAGCTGTCATGGGATAAGAGGGAAGGTTCTCTCATGGGTCGGTAACTGGTTAAAAGATAGGAAACAAAGGGCAGGAATAAATGGTCAGTTTTCAGAATGGAGAGAGGTAAATAGTGGTGTCCCCCAGGGGTCTGTACTGGGCCCAGTCCTATTCAACATATTCATAAATGATCTGGAAAAAGGGGTAAACAGTGAGGTGGCAAAATTTGCAGATGATACAAAACTACTCAAGATAGTTAAGTCCGTAGCAGACTGCGAAGAGCTACAAAAGGATCTCACAAAACTGGGTGACTGGGCAACAAAATGGCAGATGAAATTCAATGTTGATAAATGCAAAGTAACGCACATTGGAAAACATAATCCCAACTCTACATATAAAATGGTGGGGTCTAAGTGAAGGCCGTCCATAGGCCGCAGGGAAGGACTCTGGGGCCCTCTGCCGGCTCCTGCCTTAGCCGCATGCAGCTGGCGTTGGTGGCATCTGGAATGAAGTGGGGACAGTGGGAGCAAGTTCACATGGCAAGTTGCTCGCTCTGGTTTCCCGAAACTTTCAGCTGAAACATTAGTATTCATTCATAGCACTCCAGTGAGGCATTTCACATGGGTTCATTTGCATAGTAACGAGAGAGCCCCCATTTCTCCCCCAGACACATCTCCAAAGCAAAATCTCCACATGATGTGGGCGACAAGGAACGTGCCCATGGGACAGGGGGGTTGTTTGACCCTTGGTGAAAGGCAGCACACTCAGTGGAGGAAAACCAGTCACATCACTGGTTAGTTACCAGCAAAGCAGCCTCAGAGGCAAACACAACATGAATTATTTGTTGCAATGTTGCTACCAGTTTCCTTCTCCTTTCATTTTTATTTCCACCCCTGCAACTTCATCAAAGTGCCAGTTTGTGCACAGCGTTAGTTGCCTTCTAATGAGCTCCAGTACTGACTATTTCAAAGCTTTGTTAAAGCCCAGTCAAGGGTGTTAAAGGCTGCTATGAGTAACTAACGGAACCATATTCAGCAGCACCTACGCATCTGTGTACAATAGTGCCAAGGGAAACCACTGAGACAAGCTTTGTGGCTGAACAGGGACCATCTCTCAGATGAAATGTAAAATGGATGCCCTGGGAGCACACTAAAGAGCCGGTGGTAGCACTGTTTGTAAGAACTGGGTTGTTCCAAAATTCCATCTTTGGCAATGACATTCGACCTCCCGAAATACACCCTGTGGTTCTATCTGGACACAACAGTACACAAAGGCTGTTGCTTTCCTTTCCAGAGGTAGTGGCATTTCAGTGGTGGGTGATATCTGTACTGATAGATACATAGATCGAGGGGGGGTGGGTGGGTAGATAGATAGATAGATCGAGGGGGGGGGGGGGGATAGATAGATACATAGATCGAGGGGGGGGGGGTGGGGATAGATAGATACATAGATCGAGGGGGGGGGGATAGATAGATACATAGATCGAGGGGTGTGTGTGGGGATAGATAGATCGAGGGGGGGTGGGGATAGATAGATAGATAGATCGGGGTGGGGGGTGGGGATAGATAGATAGATAGATATCTTCAGCAAGCGGAGAGGGAGTGCAGGGTGGATTGTGAGCCTTGTAATTAACGTTAGTAAAGTGATTTTTGATGCTAGGATGAAAGACATGCTCGAAGGACAAAGTATTAATATTCTCCCAAGACCAGGATATATAGTATAATGACCATGAGTAACATTCACATTCAATCAAATCTCATACTTCGCAGCATCCACTCATCACTGCAGGTATCAGGCAGGAATTCCCTCCCTCATAAGCAGTGTTGCAAAATTGTTGTGGTGCATTCTGGGTAATAAGACCACATGGGTGTGTGGGGAACATGGGAAATGTCTGTATTATTTTTATGAAAAATATACATGCGGCTCAGTTTCCCCATTCACTTTTCTATTGTTACCCACTGGGTGTGATGCTGATGAGTTAGGTGAGAAATGTGTATATAGTCTTTGCTTTCCCATTCCAGCCAAAAAACAGCCCTAATTCCTGTATCCCTAATAAATGCTGTCTTGTTCGTAAGAGGCTGCCCTCCATCTCTGCAGACATCTGCCGGTTGCAGAGCTGCCAAGAGGGGAAGTCTCCAACAGGGGTCCAAGCTCCTTTGGATCCAGCCGAAGGAGCCCTGGGGAGAAGAAGAGGTGCTGAAGCCAGGGACTCAGTCTCAGAGTAGCGTAGCTGAGCGGCTTCCCTTTGGGCAAAGTGCAGGCCCAGATCTTGCTTTCCTGCAAACACAACCACTGGCTATTTATGGCCTGTGTGCGTGTTACACAACTCTGGCCCATTAGGGACCTATTATGGGGCTCATTTGATTCCATCTCCTGCCTCTCATTAGGGATTACTGGAAAATCAAAGGAGAATTTAGCTTGTCTTAGTTTATTTTAGTCTGAAATTACAAGAAAATATATTCAGTGCCTCCCTGCCCTCATCCCATCCCCACTCTGTCTGGGGACTCAGTGTGCCTCTTTAAAGAGTTGCTGCTAATATCATGTGTCTAATGGATTCAGGCAATTATTCTCAAGTAGGAGCTTTAATTACATTATTTTTGTCACTGCTCATTCGGAAGACCCCTTTGCTATATTTTTCCCTTGCCTGTCATATGGTGCTAAAACATAACTTACGGTAATTTTGCTCAGATAAACAGGCAATTGTCAGTGCAATTAGTCTCGGAACAAAATTATTGTCAACAAGACTGTTTGCAGCCTAATTGCTGAAATGAGTTTATAGTGGGTACAACATTTTAAAGCGGCCCCATTCTGATTAACCATGCGGCTGCTGTGGCTTCTAAGGGCTGATGAGGCCCCATCACCATAGTATCTGGGCAACTCTCAGCTACATATGGCTTTGTCCTCACAAACACCGCCATGAGACTAGGAGTATTAGCCCCATTGTACAGATGGAGAAACTGACTCAGAGAGGTGACATGAATCACATGGGGAGTCTGCAGCAGTGCGGGGGACTGGACGCAGATCTCCGAGTTCCATGCTGGTACTGCAACCACATGATCTTGCTTCCTCCTTCTGCTGTCCCCTTTGACATGGCAGCGCCAGCATCCTCTGGCACCTTGCAGCTGACTTGCAGAGGGGTTGAGCTCCCACTGCATCTCTACCCACCAGGCTGCTAGATAGTCTGGCAATCAGCACAGCATAAATAGCTAACACAGGCCATTCCACTGGGGCGTGAGCATGGCCCGTGCAGTGTGCTGGGTATATGGGCCAGCACTGGAGATGCAGTTTTCCCCAGCACACCTGCCAGGCAGCAATTAAAGCACCAACATGACTCCTGCTGGCACAAAGTGCAGTATCTAAAGGCCTTTGTCTCACTGCTGCCTGTCCCTCCCCCTATGAAGTCATCAAGTGCAGAGAAGAGAAACTAGCTCAGCTAGAGCATCTCCCAAGGGGTAATTATGGCTAAGGCTGCGATTTAATCACGGAGGTCACGGGACTCATGGAATCCGTGACTTCCAAAGACCTCCGTGACTGCAGCCAGCACAGGCTGGGAGCTCTGGGGATCCCCCCTGTCGCCTGCAGAGGCAGGGACCTGGGGGGTACGCCCCAGCTCCCAGCCACCACAGGCGGCAGGGGGGATCCCCAGAGCTCCCAGCCACCGCAGGTGGCAGGGGGGATCCCCAGAGCTCCCGGCCACCATAGGCGGTAGGGGGGATCCCCAGAGCTCCCAGCCACCGCAGGCAGTAGGGGGGATCCCCAGGGCTCCCAGCCACCGCGGGCGGTAGGGGGGATGCCCAGAGCTCCCAGCCCCCGCAGGGGGGAGGGGGGAACCCCAAAGCACCCAGCCACCGCAGGTAGTAGGGGGGATCCCAAGAGCTCCCAGCCACTGCAGGCGGTAGGGGGGATGCCCAGAGCTCCCAGCGACCGCAGGCAGTAGGGGGGATCCCCAGAGCTCCCAGCCACCGCAGGAGGCAGGGGGGACCCCCACAGCTTGGAGCCGCCAGCGGAGGGGGACCCTGGAGCTCCCCCCCCCCCTGCAGCTGCCCAGGCTACCCATTTTGTCATGGGTATTTTTAGCAAAGGTCAAGGACAGGGGCTTCCGTAAATTTTTCATTATTGCCCGCGCCTGACATGGAAGACGGTAACAAGCCCTAAATCACACCTGCTCTGAGTACGCAGAGCGTGTAGGCGCGGACGGGAGGCATTTCCGTCAGCTGAGTGAGCATTTCAGCCTGTATTATGTAAATGTTTCCCATAAAGAACTGCGAGTCATTTCGTATGGGAGCCGGGGAAAGGCAGCTGCTGGTGTTTGATCGATAGGGTTCTGAATGCAGGAACGGAGCCATGGCCGGCCCCTCTGTACAGAACAGATCTAGGTTGCAGGACGTGGCATCTCCTAACCTGCTCTGGATCATCAGCACTTGAAGCGTGAGGTCCCCTTGCCTGACAAATACAGCCACACTGAGGGCTACAGTGCCCGCTGGAAACATGGTTCTAGAATCATAGAATATCAGGGTTGGAAGGGACCTCAGGAGGTCATCTAGTCCAACCCCCTGCTCAAAGCAGGACCAATCCCCAAGTACCTCACACGTAGACAGGACCTTACCTCTATTCCAGCCAGGCTACAGCCCTGCTCGAGCCACCTCCTTCTTATCAAGTGACTTTAGTTCTGGGGGGAAGTGCTGGCCTGAGGGCACATCATGGGCACATCATGGGCAGTGGCAATGCAGGCGTCTCTCCCCAGCCTCACCTTCACTGTGCCTCTCCTGCCTTGGCAGAAGGCCCTCTAGAGCTGAGTGAACAAGAAGGGGACATAAAAGTTTCCAAATGGGCTCTATGCCATGACCTCCCCCTGGCAACTGTAGAATATCCCCCACAAGTGCCCCCTAATGCTCAGGGTTTATTGGCTTAATGGACTTTCCTTAAATCTCCCTGTCCCCACAAACGCTCGTCTGCCTCTTACTTTCGTTTCTTTTCTTTTCCTCTCTCCAAAAAAAAAAAGTCTTTTGGTATCTTCCTCTTTTGTGGTTCAGCATCTGAGGGCACCATTGTCCGACACATCTGACAGCCGGCCCACCTGACGTTATGGATGGGCTAGACAATGCACGTGAGAGCGGACACATGGGAGGTCAGCCGTGGGAGAGCAGGCACACATGATATCATGTGTGTAAAGGCAGACGTGATAGAAGACTAGAGCTGGTGAGAAAATGGAATTTCCATCCTGGGAGAAATTGTGACATTTTGAAAATTTTTGCAGAATGGAAAGTCCAAAAAAAAAAATCCCCACCCCCAATTTGGAAACATCAAAATTACATTATTGAAACATTTTGTCCCAATAAATAGAACATACTGAATAGCTGCACTGCATGTAGCATGAGACCATGCCCAAGAGCAGGTTTGCTGAGCTCTCTGGAGAGGGCCTCACACAGCATAAGATGACACACACCTAGTGCAACCAGGATTCATTGCAGGGAAGAGACGTGTAACAAGCAGAGGGGACAGTGACCTGAGCTTCAGGTGTGGAAGACTGTGAGCCTCCAGCCCTGGGGGTTTGAATCTCAGCTCCCAGGGGTTCCTTGAAGTTTATTGTGGAGTTAAGAGTGACTCCTGCCCTCACTTTCCTTTGATGGAGTCTCCAGCGACCTGCGCCTCGGCAGGAGGCAGATTGCAGCAACTTGAGGCTCCTGCTTTGCCTTTGTGCAGTGTGGTGGCAGGGCCATTCACTCCTGCCCTGTCTCTCCCACACTTATCCTCTGGCTTCAGGCCAAAGCAATTTGTTGCCTTGAAATTACCTTCAGCGGAAGCCATTACAGCCAAAGGCAGGGCTGTGTAATCAGACTCAGATGAGATTCCTCGCCAGCAGGCTCTGGGATGGAGGGAGGGAAGCTGGGCAGGGACTGGTTACAGACCCACAGTAACAACGCAGCTGGCAGCGCACCGGGCCCCCTACCCACGCTGGGAACACCCACACCACACCAGCTCCAGATGGGGTGCCTGGTGCTTTGGAAACCTGAGAAGCTGAGTGACGGTTGGCCCCAGTCCCAAGACTCCCATGAACATCCACTGCAGCGGGTCACACACGTTTCATCATGACTTCTTGTCGGCAGCAAAATGGCTTTTCGACAACGTGGAGATTCGGGCTTTGTTTTCAACCCCATTTTTTTGGCAGAAAAACCTGGAATATTTTGACAAATGTTCTTGCCAGTGTCAAATGTTCATTTTTGTCTAATTGCAAACACAGCAGGGAGGAGCAGAGCATTCTTTGCTTTTTGTTCTCCTAGTGGTGCTTCCTGATTAGCGCCGCCTGGTAATGCTCATTTGCTGCTCAGGGGGTCGATCTGAATCTACTGGTCTCTCTCGTGGTATATTCTGCACAGGACTTGTGATAGACGGGTGGAGTGAGCTGGGCTAGCAGCTCCTGGAGGCTGAAGCCACAGAACACAGGCAGAGGAAGAGCAAGTGTAATCCATGCTAGGGGAGTGTGGGTCTTTGCCCCGCTAAGGAGAGAGGTTAATGAGCACTGAGCTGGAGGGCCCACGGCTAGGGCTCTGATGGGCGTTCAGCCTCCTTGGAGCCGTGCTCTAGGACGATGGGTGGGAGACAACCTTTAGCTAGCAGGGGGCAGAGAGCACTCGTTCACGGAGCAACCTCCTGGCCAAGCGGGTCATCAGAAACCCCACCTACAGCGAGAGTTTGTCCCCCTCACTGAGACACTCCATAGGCTGGCCGAGGGGGCTAATGAACACGCCTGCTGCAGGGCATCGGTACGGCTGAGGATTCTGCAGAAAAGGCCAGGCCTCAGGTCTCGTCTGGTCTCACCCGCAAGTCCTCAGCGAGGGAAGAGGACCCATCCAGCCGCACTCTCTGAACAGCTGTGGGGGCTGGTGGGGAGGCTGGGCTGCTTCCTGAGGAGTCAGTCTCTCCGCTGCCTGCGCTAATCACAAGGCAGCGTCACTTCCCAGCAAGACATTAATCACCGCTAATAACCCTATCCAGCAGTAATTGCTACCTTTTGGAGTGCAGCTGGAAGTGCCTGAATTACCTCTCCTCTCCTGTGCATCCGCCTGGCTCCGTGCTCTTCGCCAGCTGACTGGGCAAGGGAAGCAGAGATTTCTTTTGGTTTGAGGATTAGCATGGGGGGCTGCAGTGAACAAAGGGACAGAATAATTCAGGTGCGGGTGGGCAGAGCTGCCCAGGGAGCCCGAGCACAGGAGGAGGGATTGAGTAACAAACCAGCCCCTCATTACACCCATCCACCAATCCAGGGCACAGGACCCGGGTTCTTTTCTCAGGCCTGGCACTGAGCTGCTGGGTGACCCTGGTAAGTCACTTCCCATCTCAGTGCCTCTGGTCCCCCTGTTAATGCCTGGGAAGTTCTCTGAGAGGCGGGGGCAGAAGGGCTGGAACGAGGCAAAGAGCCAATATTCTCACTCGTGTCTTTATTCAGTCAGCATAGCTCCCCTGGGAGCAGAGCCAAGGCAGGCACTGTGGTCCCAGGGCTGTCTGCGCACCAAGCGCTTTCAGTACCGAAAACCACCGCGGCTGTGCGAGGCATGACGCTCTCACTCCGTCTCCGCCCAGCTCAGGCCTTGTGCCCTTACGGCCTCATTGATGCTCTGGGCCACGTAGTCCAGGTTGTGTGAGTTGATGCTGCAGACACTGACCTGGCCACTCCCGAGAAGATAGATGTGTTTGTGCTTCTCTAGGAAAGCCACCTGGGATGCTAGCAAAAGACACAAGCCTCATTAGTCGTCTACGATCCTGAGCCCAGAGCAGGGGTGGGGCCGAGTGATCTAAGAACAGGCCGGGAGACAGGAGTCAAGGGGTTCTAGGCAAGTCCCGGTGCCTCAGTTTCCCTGTCTGTTAAATGGGACTAGAAATACTGCCCTCCCTCCCAGGAGCATGGAGAGTGGGTGTGGGCAGGGCCATTGCAGATGCGAGGCACTAGCTGCAGTGGATAGCCATGACTTCTGTAGTGGCCCATTTCGCCTTCCACAAGACATTGCTTTCCAAGCCGTTGGACCAATATATGGTCTCCTTCACCTTGGCTACCAGAACAGTCTTCGTATGCTTGGGAGGGGAATCCCTAAATCACCGTCAGTTTCCACACTTCCGGGTACCCTCCCCTGGTTTAGCCCACCCGCCGAGACAGCTTACCGGGGTGTGGCCGCTGTCTCATACTTACAGCAACTTGGAGCCACAGGTGAGAGCTGGGTGTCCAGTGAGGACCAGAGAGCAAAAGAACCATCCGATGAAGTGGGTTTTAGCCCACGAAAGCTTATGCTCAAATAAATGTGTTAGTCTCTAAGGTGCCACAAGGACTCCTCGTTGTTTTTGCGGATACAGACTAACACGGCTGCTACTCTGAAACCACTCGAGTGCGGCAGTTCAAATCACTCAAAGGTACTACCTCTCCCATACACCCCAACCCAAAGGTGACAGAAGGGCAAAGGATGGACTGACTCGGGACCCACCAGGAGCAAGGACAGGCTGCTGCCCAGCTTCTGAGGATGAAAGGCCTTTCCCAGCGCCCTGGCTCACTGCCACAGCAGGGACTGGAGGAGTGCAAGGTTCACACTGTTGCCCAGAACTCTGGCTTTCCAGGCGCGGTGCGGAGGAGGGGCAGGACGGGTACTTACGGAGCAGCCCGGTGAAGCTGCGCGTCCCTGACTGGGCCGTGAGGTGCTCCCAGCAGCCAGGAGTACCCAGGATCCGCAGCTTCTCCTTCAGCTTCTCCCGGATCAGCGTGATCTTCTCCGCCAGCATCCGGAGACTCTGCTTCCTGCAGAGCACAGTGGGAGGGTTACAGGGATCTCACTTCCCCTTCCAAGGGGCTAATGGCTTGACTGGGCTAGGGGGGCCCTTCCTGAGCTCCCCAACCCCAGCTCACACGACCTGTCCGGGTCCAGCGAGGCAGGTCCTGGCTGCTCTGGGTAGACAGCAATGATCACATGGCCCTTTTAGTTGCAGAAGGGGTTTGTCACAGAGTGACTGGCCCCTGCAAGAAAGGAAGCAGAGTTCAGGCACCCAGACTGATGCCTTAAGGAAGGTACCTGGGTCTTATAAAGGGGGAGACAGCTGCAGAGGAGGGGGCATCTGCTGCAGACCCTGCAGGAAGTAAGAAGGCCCCTGGAGGACCCTGTGGCAGCAGGGAGAAGATGCCAGGAGGGAAGCCCGGGCTTGAGATGGTGGAAGGAAGGCAGACGCTCCGGGAGGAGGGGCTGGCCAGCTGGGCACTGGGATGAATGTCTGAGTTCTATTTTGAAAGACTTTGTGTAGGGTGTAATAAACTGGACCCCAGTAGGGGGCATGCTTTGAATATCTGAACTGTGTGGGCTTTTTAAGGGAGCCTGAGTGAAGGGGAAAGTGAGGCAGGTTTTATCTGCACCATACTTGGCCAGAGGGGGCACTGCAGGTCAGGCATGCCCTTTGAGGGGTTTTCCCCCAGTGTCTCCTCCCCCGCACCCCAGAGCTGGCTGCAATTTGCAAAGCACTGTAGGCTGCTCCAGAATGAAAGGGGCCCTGGGCGCGCCTAAGGCTGTAACCCTAGTGTCCTGCCGGAAAGTGTGAACCACGTGTGGATTATCCGGCCTGGCGCACACAGCGCCGCAGCAGTCGCTCACTCTCCCCCTTACCACTTGTTCAGCAGGGCCGGGTTGTTCAGCACCGTGGTGATGACCCGGGCTCCCAAACTGGCAGGAGTGGCCCACGTCCCCGTCACTTGCTTCTGCAGCTGGGAGCGGATTCCCACCAGCGTCTCGTTGTCCCTCGCCACCACGATCAGGTTCCCCACCCGCTCATCTGCCCAGGTGACAAGAGCAGCGTGGCAGGACGGACGGACGCCCCCCTACATGCAAAGGGCCCGTCTCTGTCCCCAGAGCCAGCCCTACCCCAGGCTTTGCCCTTCCCACCCCCAACCCCTCCAGCCCATGGACACCACCCCCACCACCCTGCTGTGGGGAGGGAGCCAGTTCACTCAGGTTTGTTCCCTGCAGTCTCCAGGTGTCCTTTCCACTGCCTGCAGCGACACCTAGTGCCTGCTCCGGGGTCCGGCATTGCCTCCGGGCAGGTACCAATGAGCAGTGAGAACGCTGCTGCCTGGGCTGCAAGGCCCACCCTGACCCGCTCGGGGGTGCACTGGCTTGTGCAGCCGGCCGGGGTACGTCGCCATCCGCTGCCGTCCACCCTCCTGGCTGCATTGTAGCTGCGCCCTGAGACCCGAACGAGGCTGGCCCTGGTCTCACAGGGGCCCCTGCTGGCGTCACCCTGAGGGGCAGGAGACGCGAGCCCGCCGGGACCATCCTGTGTTCCTGAGCCCCGGCCTCACAGAGCTCTTAGCAGGCGCCTGAAGCCACAGGAGGAGAGTGGCGGGGAGAAGCTGCCCAAATTAAACACCCTGCTTCAGAAAGTCAAGACTTCCCCTCCGCCTCCCCTCCCAGCTCTCCCCCAGACCCTCGGTGCGTGCGGCGGCGAGCCCAGGGACTCACCGTATAAGCCGAAGGTTTTCGAGAAGGATTGGGCACAGAAAAGCTCAAACCCTTGGGCCACAAAGTGTCGCAGAGCCCAGGCATCTCTGTCCAGGTCTCCGGAGGCCAGCCCCTGAGCCGGGACGTCAAAGAAGGGGAAGAGGCGCTTCCTCTGGGGACACAGCGGGGAACGGAGCACACAGTGAGACACTGTCCAGCGTGGCAGGCAGGGCCAGCGGCAACAGGAGCTGGAGAAAAGCCCCTGCTCTCAGACTTACCCCCATGACCCTGGCAACTTCTTCCCACTGCTTCAGAGTCAGGCCGGTTTCCTCAGGAGCATGCAGCACAACTATGGAGCAGGCCGGGGCACTCTGAAAGCAAGAGAGAGCCTGAGTTGCCAGCACAGGCTGCCCGCTGTTAGCAGTCTGGCCGGGCAGCCACTGAGCAGCTGCGAGACCTGGCTAGACTTGGGTTTAGGACAAGAGGCACCTGGCAAAGCTCCAGCCAGCTCCATACCTCCAGCACCTCCAGGAATTCTTCTATGGCTACAGCCAGCCTCACAGTGTCCCAGTAATGGTATGGCCGGATCTCTGTAAAGCCGGCATCTTGGAATATACACCGGAGGCTGTCTGCGGGGACATAAACCGGGCAGGTGAGCAGGGGTGTAGAGGACAGGAATTGGGTACTAGCCCTGGAAATGGTTGATGAGCTCTCTCGTGGTGCTCGCTGTACTCCAAGAGTTAGAAGCTGTTACACGGGACCCAGCGGTGTCCCTGTGATTTCTTCATAGTGTCGTTCTCATGTGAAGAGCTAACGCCCCCAGGGGCTTCATTCAAACTGCTGGTGAGCAAGGCGGAGAAAAGCAATAGCTGTGGGAAAAGCAGAGGGATCCCAGCCAAATTCCTAATGCTGAGCAGGATTCCTGTACACACCAAAATATCACCCGCTCCCAGGCTTAAAACAGCTGGGAGAGCAGAGCAGAGCAGAGCCCCTTGGGGATCGTCTGAGCTACACCCTGCGTCTCGGGGGTTACAAACCACCATTAACCCACCAGCAGGCTCAGCAGAGAGGCCTGGGGTTGCCCGGGCTGCACCTGGTCGTTAGACACATTGGGTTCTGTTGCGTTTCAGAGCTGCTGTTGCACAGTTAAACGCTGTTTGGTTTTCCTTTGTAACACGACCACCCTGTGCTCACCCTGTTACCGAACTGGCCTTTCCCATGCAAGGCGCTGCCGCCTCCCTATATCACATATAGAGCAATACTGGAACCAGTGCTCAAGCACACATCACTTACCCCACTGCGCCAAGGCAATATAAACCGCTATGGGACTCGGACTACTTGGGTTGTACCAGCGCCGGAGGAATTCGGCTCCAATTCGAACAGCTCCCGTCCCTCCTACTGTGTGAACGCCACCTGCCTGACTTACATGAAGACAAGAGAGCATCATCTGTAACATCAACTGCCTGTTAGACCAAATGTCTCAGGGCTGCTGCATCCCTAGTAAACTAGAACATGGTCCCCCCAGAACAAGGCATTACTGGAAATACCTGCAAGAGACCAGCTATAATGACACCACCTGAGAGGATGCAGTGCTGCGCAGGGCTTTGAAGAATATCCGTTTGTACATATCCCCTGTCCCACGTATATCCCCTGTCCCACACATTCAAACTACCCTACTCTGAACACTACCTCCACCTCACACAGTACACAGAACCATGTTTCTGCACTTCGTCAGGGACAATGTACATCCTCCGCCAGGAAGCCAAACTAGACAGAAAAACCCTACCCTGGCTGGCAGCTTCTGTCCTTAGAGCATCTCTCACCCCGAGGCCCCTTCACAAAGGAGGCAGACAGCAGAAAGGGGGGGGGGGGAAATAGTTTCACAAAAATTGCCATGATTTTCAATGTTATTTTTCCTCTCCATTGGAGTGAGATTTTCCAATCAGAACTGGGTTTGTAGGAATCTGTGTGGTTTTCGAATTGTGTCAATGGGCCTAGAGTCTAGGAGAGGTGTTTTTAAAACTGCAGCTAACTCAGAATAATCATTTTTACGCACCATTGAAACACAGAGACCTTTTCCTTAGCAAGGTCAGTCTGGTAGTGCCTGAAAGCCCCATTGTGCTAGGTGCAAGAGACAGACCTGCCTCTGCAGACCTTACAGGCTACACAGATACCGCAGGATTACCGGCCCATTTTACAGACGGGGAACTAAGGCACAGAATGATGCAATAACTTTTCACAGGTAGTCTGTGGCAGAGCTGGGAATCAAACCCAGATCACTGGAGGGCCAGGCCAGCATCACCACCAGGCGGCCAGCCTTCAAGGCTGATAGCTAAGTAGACCACAGTTAGGAAGTGGACATTCTGTCCAGCTGCACACTGGCACTCCCCTCTCCCCAGGTCTTATAAAAAGAGCCCTGGGGTCTTTAAAGTCCATGGAAAGCCACCTGGAGATGACAGCTCAGTGGATATTTTCCTGGGGGCAACTTGGCTATTGGCTAGACTGAGGGCTTAGGAATCAGGAAACCAACAGTTGTATTAAAGGGTTGCATCGGGGTTATTAGGGCTGGTGTCTGAGAGACAGGTACGCAGCTAGTAGTGGGAACAGGCAATGCTCACCGGTGGATTTGTTGCCATGGTCTAGGGTAGCTCCAGCCAGATCTGCCATTGCACAGTATAACTGCACCCACTCTAGGGAGCTGTAGGGTTGTAACCATATTGGTTACTCACTGACAATTAGAGTGGTACAAAAGCTGTGCGTGGACTGGCCCTATCAGAGAGGGGACAGAGATAGATGGGGCAGGCTGGTTCCTAAAGGCATGATGAAGTAGCTATAAATTACTGTGAGAAGCACTGAGCAGGGGCTCCGAAGGTGTAATGGGGCCCCAGGGGGGTTGCCTGCCTGTCGAGGGTAGGGGAGAGCTGTGTGGTTTCTCTTGCGGGTGGGGGGATCTTTCCAAACTCAAAGATTTCAGCATCCAGCAGCAGCGTGCAGAGTCCATACCCGGTTCTCAATCACAGCACGGCTCTCCCTGCCAAGCGCCAGCTCGGTAGCTGCCCTGGTGAACTCGGGGGACCCAAGCACCGGGAGGTACTCGTGGTCCAGGGTTGGGTCGTTCGCGATCTGCAGCAGGGTCTGTCTCACGGTTGGGCAAACCCACACTTTGCCCGTTTCAGTCTGGCAGTCTGCAAGAAGAAAGAGCGGGCCAAGCTGTCCACGGGTGACATGTGCATCACCGTCCCTTCTAATGGCCAGGCCCTGGGAGGAGAACAGCCTCCTGCTGCTACTGCTTTACACAGTTACCGAGGACTGTGTGTCACAAAAAGCCCTGGTTCAAACTGCTGGTGATCTACATCGGGCTACAAGGGTCCATATCATCTGTGCTACACCCCAGCACCCTGACCTCAGCACCCCTGCTGTCACCTTTGTCCCAGACACACACTGTTTGCTAGAAAGCAACAACGAGTCCTGTGGCACCTTGTAGACTGAAACAGACATATTAGAGCATAAGCTTTCGTGGGCGAATACCCACTTGGTCAGACGCATCTGATGAAGTGGGTATTCACCCACGAAAGCTTATGCTCCAATATGTCTGTTAGTCTATAAGGTGCCACAGGACTCGTTGTTGCTTTTTACAGATCCAGACTAACACGGCGACCCCTCTGATACTGTTTGCTAGTTTTTTTGAAGAAATCCTTTCCTTTAAGTAAAATTCTACGTGACACGACTGCTGCTGGGAGGTGCATGTCTGCAGCACTGGAGACTCGTGGCCTTTGCACAGCCCCCGAGAAGGTACCCAGACAGCAGCGGTTCCAGCTTCTCTTTTTCCCCACAGATGCACTAGGGAACCTCAACCCCCAACCTGCAGGTACCATGCTTTGTGTCCCCAGGCACCCATGGCTAATACCTGATCGCACTAGTGGCCAACCGGCAGTGGCTGCAGAGACAGCAGGACAAGGTACCCACAGCAGAAGACATGACTAGCAGCAGGTGCTCGGTGGCTCCTTGCTTGCAGGACTCCGCAGCTCTACAAGCAATAACTTATTTCATTGCATTTTTAAAGGGGGCTTTTTCTTTAACAGGAGAAAACCAACTGTGACCACCCTACCTGGCCGAGACATTTGCAATCCTTACAGCCTGGCTGGAGTCAGACAAGGGGTTGTACAAGAAGCCACCTTCCTACACTGCCTCTCTGCCCCATCTGTACCTTTGCTCCATCACTCGGTACTGCTGTGCTGAGCGTGAGTTGGGGTCTATTTCATTTCATGCCTCCTCTTTACTGTCATGATGTCATAGAATCATAGAGTCATAGAATCTCAGGGTTGGAAGGGACCTCAGGAGGTATCTAGTCCAACCCCCTGCTCAAAGCAGGACCAAACCCAACTAAATCAGCCCAGCCAGGGCTTTGTCAAGCCTGACCTTAAAAACCTCTAAGGAAGGAGATTCCACTACCTCCCTAGGTAACCCATTCCAGTTCTTCACCACCCTACTAGTGAAAAAGTTTTTCCTAATGTCCAACCTAAACCTCCCCCTCTGCAACTTGAGACCATTACTCCTTGTTCTGTCATCTTCTATCACTGAGAACAGTCTAGATCCATCCTCTTTGGAACCCCCTTTCAGGTAGTTGAAAGCAGCTATCAAATCGCCCCTCATTCTTCTCTTCTGCAGACTAAACAATCCCAGTTCCCTCAGCCTCTCCTCGTAAGTCATGTGCTCCAGCCCCCTAATCATTTTTGTTGCCCTCCGCTGGACTCTCTCCAATTTATCCACATCCTTCTTGTAGTGTGGGGCCCAAAACTGGACACAGTACTCCAAATGAGGCCTCACCAGTGCTGAGTAGAGGGGAATGATCACATCCCTCGATCTGCTGGAAATGCCCCTACTTATACAACCCAAAATGCCATTAGCCTTCTTGGCAACAAGGGCACACTGTTGACTCATATTCAGCTTTTCGTCCACCGTAACCCCTAGGTCCTTTTCTGCAGAACTGCTGCCCAGCCATTCGGTCCCTAGTCTATAGCAGTGCATGGGATTCTTTCGTCCTAAATGCAGGACTCTGCACTTGTCCTTGTTGAACCTCATCATATTTCTTTTGGCCCAATCCTCTAATTTGTCTAGGTCCCTCTGTATCCTATCCCTACCCTCCAGCGTATCAACCACTCCTCCCAGTTTAGTGTCATCTGCAAACTTGCTAAGGGTGCAGTCCACACCATCTTCCAGATCGTTAATGAAGATATTGAATAAAACCGGCCCCAGCACCGACCCTTGGGGCACTCCACTTGATACCGGCTGCCAACTAGACAAGGAACCATTGATCACTACCCGTTGAGCCCGACCATCTAGCCAGTTTTCTATCCACCTTACCGTCCATTCATCCAGCCCATACTTCTTTAACTTGCTGGCAAGAATACTGTGGGAGACTGTATCAAAAGCTTTGCTAAAGTCCAGAAATAGCACATCCACTGCTTTCCCCTCATCCACAGAGCCGGTTATCTTATCATAGAAGGCAATTAGGTTAGTCAGGCATGACTTGCCCTTGGTGAATCCATGCTGACTGTTCCTGATCACTTTCCCCTCCTTTAAGTGGTTCAGGATTGATTCCTTGAGGACCTGTTCCATGATTTTTCCAGGGACTGAGGTGAGACTAACTGGCCTGTAGTTCCCTGGATCTTCCTTCTTCCCTTTCTTAAAGATGGGCACTACATTAGCTTTTTTCCAGTCGTCCGGGACCTCCCCCGATCGCCATGATTTTTCAAAGATAATGGCCAATGGCTCCGCAATCTCATCGGCCAACTCCTTTAGCACCCTCGGATGCAGCGCATGTCTGGTGATGGTGAGCAGGGTGACCCCCCCCTGGGGAGGTTTGTCACCTTGGTTGTTAACATACCATGCACGGAATCCCGAACCCCCTTAAAGCCAACAACAAAACTCCCACGGGGTTCAACAGGGCCAGGTTTCCACCCCTTTTGTTTGCTAAAGTGAGCAAACGTGATCCAGCCACAGCAAAGGGAAAACAAACCCAGAGTCCCATGACAGGACTCTAAGGGGCTGGAGCTCTTACTCAGGGTCTGTCTACACTGCGAGCTGGGGGTGTCATTCCTAGCTCTCAAGCTAATGTGTTAAAAAAAGCATGTGGCCACAGCAGCATGAGGGGCTAGTTGGCCCAAGCATGTCCCCCGCTGAGATGAGGGGCAGCTCAGTGCACAGCAGCTTGATCAGAGCTAGCACGGTTATGCCTCCTGGAGCTGGAATTTACAATGCCCTTGGAAGAGGCGTGGAGCTGTGAATGCTGACCACAGACCCACGGTTTAGGCTCCCCTGCAGGCAGACGACATCCTGTCCCTGGTGGGGAAAAAAAGAAGAGTGCAGCCCAGAGCGCGTGGCACCCAACCAGCAGGACCTACCCCTGTGGTCAAGGTACACCTTGTCAGGGGATGGATCCTCCCGGTAGGCATCCAGCAGCCGGTCCACTTCCCTGGTGAGCGGGACGTCGAGGAAGAGAGAGAGAGCGGCCATGGCCCAGCGTAGGCAGGAGGACCTTGCAGGGTTCACTCTGCTCCTTCGCTTGCACCCAAAGGGCCTCAGCTGCCCCCAGGAGATCCCCAGGCTCTGCCAGGCAATGGAATGTTGGCACAGGAGTTGCCCAGGAAACAGCTGCCCGGTGAGCGTTCCGGGTGCGATCCTGGCGCCCAAGTCCCATCGTTAGGTACCTCTGTGATCCACCGATCTGCTCGGCTGCTGCCTCAACTCACGCAGCACCTACATTTTTCCCTTTGGGCAGGTGCGCCGCTGCAGCCTGCTAGGCGCCAGACTCCTGCCTCCCACCCCAGCCCCAGTCACAAGCCAGGAAAATGGGTGTTCGTCTGCCTGCGTGGCATGCAGGGCCCCAATCCAGCAGGCAAGCTCAGAGGCCACCTACCGGATCGGGGCCCTCAGACAAGTTCACACAAAACAGCCGGGGGAGGGAGGAGGCACAGCACCCTATAACTGTTAGTATGGGTGAGTCCCCTATCCACCAGGCTATGGGAGACCCCCAGTTCAAGTCCCCCCTTCTCCTGTGGGGGAGAAGGGATTTGAATGGGCTCTGTCACCTTTCAAGTGAGTGTCCCATCCACTGGCCTCTGGACTATTCTGAATGGGGAAGCAGATATTAAAGAAAGCGCAAGTTCGGAGGAGAGGCATTAGGCAGCTGAAGTATTGACTGTGCATTTAAGTCACAGTGGCTGTGGTATCACTGGAAATTGGGCCTGGCCATGAAGAAAGGCAGGTAAAGCAGGAGTGCTGCTGAGTGCCCCTGGAACAGAAGGGAGAGGGGGTGATGACAGAGCATCAGGGTCTCCTTTCAACATATGACCAGGGGGAAGCGAGAAACTTTCTTCCCTGCTGGACCCAGCTCCTCCCGCTCCCCTAGCGGAGATGCAGTATGAAGTTCTTGCACTTTAGGGAGGCTTCTACCCCATCCCCACCGCACCTAGTGCCTTGCAGATCCCATCCTCCTCACTGGGTCTTGGAAGGGGGCAGTCTCCTTGCTGCTGACTAAGGGAAGGTCCAGGCAAAGGTTGCTGGGCGGTAGCACAGTGGGACACGTTCCAGAATGGAGCCATTTGGGGAACAAAGGAAGTTTAATAAGGGAAAGAAGAGGCCACTGGAGGCGAGGAGATGCAGCAATTTTACCACAGCAGAGTTAAACCATGCCAGGGCGGTACAGCCTGGCTTAGAGTCTGAAGTTTTCCAGGGGCAGAGTCCTGCTGGTACACTCCACACACACTGCAGCAGGGGGCTGGACAGCTTCAGCAGACCTGTCCTGGGAGGAAAGCAGAGCATTAAGGCAGAACTCGCTCTTCAGCAGGGTCATGGCACGCGAGCCAGCTCAGAAGCAAGGCAAGCGAAGGATAATGATGCATCCAGCCGCACGCCCCCCAAAATGGGAGAGCCAGAAGAGGACCGTTGGATTGGGTGCCTGCCCAGACCAATGCAGGAGAGCCTCCTGTCATGCCGGGCTCTTTCCCCCACCCTAACCATTTAACACCTCCTCTAGAACCTGCCCTGATTGAAGGGCCAGATTCTCAGGAGGAGCTCAGCACCCAATGCGCGCCCGCTTTGCTGAGTCCTTTTGGAAAGACAGCCGCTTATTTTGAGGAATAAATGGGAGCTTTGGAGAAGTCAGGCATGGCTCTTCTAACATTCCAATCAGCACCCAAAGGAAGCCAGCAGCTGGTAGGACAAAGTAGCTGGAGCGTTCCAAATTGGTGAGCCGTTCCAGTGGAGTGACTAGCAGTGGCCCGTTGTTTAGAGGGTACGAAGGGGCAAAACTAGGAGGCAAGGGGAAATGCAGAGCGTCCCCTCCCACAATGAGATCTCTCCTAAGCCCAGTGCTGGACGCCCAGTCATTTGGGATAGTTAAGTGGACTGGACACAGCATGAGAAGCTGTTATAGGAATAATCCTTTATTAGATGGAACCTAGTTGGCCCTTCCCCAGTCTTAGATTTCCATGAATCACTGGCACATCCTGACCCATGGATCTATTGCTGCCATAGTAGAAAGGCATTAAACACACTGGAGAGGGGCTTGACTGGACCATTACGCCTGGAGCAAACATTTCAGAGACCTAACAGCATGCAACCAAACAGGAAAGAGACCATAGAGGTTAGCCATCTAAAAGCAACATATTGCCCAACGTTAGAAGCTGTTGCTGGAGCAGAGGTGTGTCATTTTGATTATCTGTCCATGGAATCCAAGAGATTTACAGATTGCCCTTAGTGTTACATGAAAAAAGAAAAAAAACAAAAAGTGTTGATCAGAGTGTCGCAGATTGGAATGAGAACAAACAGCAAGTTCTTGGAAAGAGGTTAAAACTACTTTGAAAAGCTGGGAGATTGTTAATTTTTTCCTCTTATTTACACCAAATACAAAACAAACCATATGTAAGTTGGCTAGAATTAAATGTAGTTACTGTATCTTCTTCCACAACAGCTGAAGATAACGACTCCTCTGCTAGCCATCCTCCTCTGGCTTCGTATTCTGCATCATCTTCCACTGGAAAGAAGGGAGAATTGCAAGGTTACAGGCAACAAAAACCTCCACCACCAATGTCCGTTGTTTCTTTGGCTTCTACCATGCACAGCACGCTAAAGTACTTCAGGTCATTCACAAAAAACGGGTGAATGTAGAGGATCCCCTATTATGCACACAAGGAGACCTTAGGTTTGGTTGCAACATTTGCAGCTCAAGCAATACATTGTGTACCCCCCGTAGAGAACCGCACTGAGAATTCTGTGCCAGGAAGATGGACAGTGGAGGAAGAGGAAAAGGGAAAGCTACAGCCAACGAAAGAGGATAGCAGTGGAAGAGTGGGGAGAGCTGCAGACTTTCATGGATCATTTCCCTTTCATGGTACCTCCGGAGCACTTCACAAAGATGAACAGATCAGGTCTCAACACCTCTGCTAGGCCATTCTTCTCTCTGCATTGCAGATTACGAAGCTCAGGGAGAGACAGTGATTTGCCCAAGACCACAGACCAAGTCAGTGTCAGAGGTGAGACTAGATTCCAGGAGGCTTGGCTCCCAGTGCTGTGATTTGACTCCCCAAACAAACACTCCCTCCATTTAAGCAGTGCTGTCACTTCAGTTCATTACAGATACCAGAGGACCAGTTTTACTCACAGATTAGATGTTGTCCATTAAGATAAACCGGCCCAGTTCCAGACTTTAATTCAAAGGCAACAGGAGGGATAAATTCAAAGCCATCAAGACTGATCTGAAACAAATTAAAAAAAAAAATCCAGAATCATTGAAATATTGAGAAGAAAGAATCTGGCTAGAGAGCGACACTTGAAGCATACAACCTCCCTGTGAGTGGAAGCAAAGCCAGCTGGGGGGGGGGGGGGGGCANATGGACTTTGCATGGACCCCCCTTCCTCCCCCCCGCTCACTACACATTCTTTAAGAAGCACCTGCAGATGCTCAAGCCAAGCTCTGCCCTCAGTTACACCCACAGCTGCACGGACATCAGTGGGGTTGCACAGGTGTAACCGAGGGCAAGGTTTGGAGGCAGACCCCCTCTCCCCACTCACACAGTATGTTAGGTGCGGATGGCATGCGGCTGATGCACTGATGCCACAAATTAACCTGCACAGCAACTTTGTGGGACAAGTAACTTCTTTGCTTTGCACATGGGGAAAACTTGCTCAGAGCCTGACTTTCAGAGGTGGCAGCTCCCGTAGGATGCTCAGTCCCAAATGTGGACTAAGTGACTTGGCCAGGGCTACAGAGAATCACCACTAGAGCGGAGATGCACCTGGCTCCTAGCCTGAGTGCTAACCATCATGCCCCACTGGCTCTCAGTCACTATAGCTGGGTTGCTAACATTTCGTCTGAGGTTGGATGGGCCATAACGTGTACAGTGGAATGCTATCCCGGGCAACGGAGAGCGAAACAACCCGCTCGTTCGTCCGAGAGGTCACGTGCACACACTAATTCCCCCAGATTAGTTGCTTGCTGGGCAGAGACTGTTCTGGGGGTTGCCTTGTCAATCTCTTGGCTTCACGCAGCAGGTTTCCCTGAGGAGTTACCATGGGTAGGACAGAGAGTCTCAGTGAAGCGATGGGCACTGGCCTGTTGTCACCGTAGGTGTTTTTGGAAGCTACTGCCACCACGTGCGGTTCGTCCTTGGCCTCTGCACTGAGACAGATCTGCAGTGGCAGAACAAAACGGATCCTCATGAGCTGGGTTTGCTGTGGACTAATCCCCATGCAGAGAGCCTGCCTCCCTGCCCGCTTCAGCGGGCTCTGAGCAGAGTCAGTGCCATCCCCCATCTGCCAAAAGGCTGCACCGATCCCCACGTTCACTGAGCCAGTCCCCCTCCAACATGCCACAGCACAGGCCACACCCAGGCAGCATTTAAAGTTGTTATTTAAACATTTGCTTGGGATTTGGGGGCTGATTAAAGATGCCAGATCAACAGTCCTGGGGGCTGACACCCTCTCTTCAGCCTGGGCAGTGGGAGCAAGTCTCCCCCAGGATTGCTCCCTCCCCAGGGTGCTTTCACCCTGACCTGAAGAGACCCAGGAAAGGAAAACATGGTCTGTGTTCAGAGCATGGCACCTTTGCTGGGCTGGGGGTCAAGGCCATGAATGCTTGAGAGGTCAGCAGAGCTCCCCACCCAGCGCTGCTCCTTTCAGAGTGACCCTAAAGCCTCGTCTACATGGGAGAGTGCCACCAGTTTAACCCAAGGTAGGAATTTCAACCAATGTTGTTAAACTGATGCAACCAACTCCCAGGTGGCCTCTCCAATCTCAGTATGAGAGCGACTTCTTAGTTTAGCTAAATTGGCTGGGAACCAGCTTAAATTAAACCAAAATAAGCCCCTCAATCTGAAATTAGAGCATCCACTCAGGGGTTTACACCAGTTTAAGTAAATTGATTTAACCAAACTGGTGCAAGTTGGTGTGCAGACAAGCCCTATCTGTCAGAGGGATCCCCGACAAGTTACATTGCTTACCGTTTTCAGTAAGACCAGATGTTCCAAGAAGTCGTCTTCTTCCATCACCACACACCTCCTGGTGCTGGTGTTCAGCTCGCAGCCTATGGGAAAAACACAGGTGGATTTGTGGGGGCATTACTGCCCCAAACAAACCCTGCAAGATGCAAGAAGAACAATTGCAGCTGCCAATGGAAATTCTAGAGCAAAGAAATCCCTCTAGTCCCAGAATGCACACATGCCACAGGTTGGAGACATACACAGGCATTTCCCAAGGGCAGAAACTTTAAGGCCAGAAGGAACCATTGTGATCATCTAGCCTGACCTCCTGCAGAACACAGACCAGAGAAATCCACCCAATAACCCCTGCATCCAGCCCAATGGTTTGGCTGGACTGGAGCATATCAGCAGATATTTTGTTGTGTGGAGTGAGGTTCGCCTCTAACTCTGCTCTGAAAGGTTATTGACTCCTTACGGGGCTGTACTCCCAATACCCCAACTTGCAAAATAGAAGCTGGGGTACTGGAAATATTCAGTAGCTCTTTGTATTCCACTCCCTAGCAGTTGCAATCCTAATGGATCTTCATACATAGAAACGCCAGTCAAGAGCTTAATGAGGACACCGTGCATCCAGTGCTTTGGTTTTCCTCATTTCATTCAGCCCAAGCCAAAGAAAACAAGTATAATTTAAGGCTGGATTTAAGAAGCTGGAATGAAATTAGCAGCACTGATCCTGGGAAGCTAAGTGCTCCAGATGCCACAAGCACTGGAGACAGGGCTAAAGCGGAATCCTCAGGAGGCCAGTACAGTTCAAGGAGCAGCTAAGCATGTACTTAGACAGTAAGTCAACAAGAGACACCAAGCCAATACTGCACACTGCTTGGAGACTTGAAGAAAGGAAATGCGGTGGGGGGACGACTTATATTGGTAGCATGACTGCACATGCACTGCTCACGCCTAATCACAGGGGCTGGCGCTCTCTTCTTCAGCACAGATGGGTAGTTTGCTCAGAGGCTAGCAGGGAAGGCATATCACACTCTGATCACAAAGCAGCATGGTAGGGCCCAGGCCCCCCTTGGAAGAGGGAAATGCAGTCTACGCCATTATATGGAAATTATCCACTGCCCTAAGGGTGGGGGAAATTCACACCCATCCCTTTTATTATATCATCCTATAATAGTAGTTCTGCAACCCCTTCACAAGGAACCCCACCTGCTGCCCATCAACCCCTCCCCGTTTTGCTAGCAGATACCAGCCACACAAACAGCTCAGCGAACCCAGGGAACATGTTATCTTGCTCACCCCCTCAGCAGTTGTCTCCTTACCCCACAAGACAGCAATGGGTTTCTCTTCTTCAGAACGTGGACTAGAGAGCAGGAGAGATGAACTCATTCTGCTCAAGAACTGACTCCACCTGGGAAACAAACAGATCCTACAGGAATAAACATGGCAGAGGGAGCAAAATGCATCTTTTTTTTTGTTACCAAACCAAGAGCAGGGAGGAAAGCAAGAAGAAAAATAAGCAACTGAACCTCTTCGAGTTTACTGTATTGCACTGAAGTCACAGAGCCAGTGAGGAGTAGCAGAGATTTTTTTTCATATTAGAATGTTTTTAAAGAGTAGTTTGCTTATGCTTCTGTAATAAAGATTCAGCTTGAAACACTATTCTTGCCATTTTATATTTTTCTAATAATAAAATCCCCTCCCGCTCCCCACTCCAATCACCTTGGTCAGGATGAACAAGTAGTTTGCTCTGCCCGGGCTAGTAAAGTTTTCATGATGATTTTACAAACCTGAATTAAGCAGGGGGATCTGAAAAGTAAGAACACTGAAGAGAACAACTCCTCCCTTTCACAGGCCAGACTGGTAATGGAGATCTTCAGGGGAACTAAAGGCAACAGATTTAACAGAACAGGTTGGGTTCACTCTCTTAACATGGACTCATTCAAACTGCCCAGAAGCTACGAGCATTTCTGAAGCCTCTAGAATACTGCTCAGCACTTACACTGCTCTTTCACCCTCCCAGCATGATGCTAGCCCTAACTAGTGAATCTAAGTTACTCTAACTGACCAGGGGGGGAAGCCCAGTTCAGGTGCTGGGAGTTCAACTACCAAAGGAAGAGAAAATCTAGGACAAATTGAGAATATCAGACACATACAACCACATGGATTTCATTCCCTGACATTAAGTCAGAATTAGGATGGAAAGCATTCTCTAAACCCTGAGTTTGTAAAAGGCTTGCTCCAGCAACATGCTCACAATCAAGATTAGCTCCCCTCTTAAGCTGTCAGCTAAGGGGGGAAAAGAGCTGGGTTGTCCTGAGCCAATTACAAATGAAGGGTAGATGAGATGGGGAGCTATCCAAACAGGTGCACTCACAGGGGGTGTGTCTTTCATCTGCATTTCCTGTTGCTCTTCTGTCTGAGGGTGAAATTAATCATACACCAGCATTCCTTGCTCTAGTGCAGCAGGGAGGAGATTCTCACCACATCAGGGTGATGATTGATAACTAGCAAACATTAATTAAAACCAGAGACTTTAGGGCAGTAGGGTGACCATATTTCCCAAAGGGAAAATAGGACACTGTGTGGGGCTAGCCCAAGCCCTCCCCCAAGGGCCCCCCACCCCCACGTGGGGCTCCCCTGAGCCCAGCCTGCCCCTCTCCCCCACAAGGCTGGGGTCGCTGCTTGCCTGAATCTTGCCTGCCCCAGCCCTGCCTCCCCCGCTGTTGCCACTCATCCCCCCCCACACACACACACACACCACTTTTTGACAAAAGTGGGCATTTGTCCTGTTTGCTTTTGCCAACTGATCAATAAAATATGCCAAGAAAGAAACAATGACAATTAAAACAAAAACCAAAAAACCACCCCTTATTATCCACATTAGAATTCACAGATCAGTCCAGCTGGCTCTCTATTAAAACTCCCATGTTGGGTGTGATGGCGTTCTTCCCTTGTGCCAGTAGGTGGTGCTGGGAATCTCTGCATTGCTTTCTTAAAAGGGGAGAGATTGCCTTTTGAGCAGCCTACATTAACTATAGAATCATAAAAATGAAGGGCTGAGACCTCGAGAGGTTACCTAGTCCATCCTCCTGCATGGAGGCAGGCCCATCCCTGACAGGTGTCTGTCTCACCTGTTCTTCAAAACCTCCAACGATGGGGATTCCACAACCTCCCTCAGTAACTGATTCCAGCACTTCATTATCTTTGGAGTTAGCAAATTTTTCCTAAACTCTAACCTCAATCTCCTTGCTGCAGATTAAGCTGATTGCTACTTGACCTACCCTTGGTGGACATGGAGACCAGGCAAAATACAGCCCCACGGAAGCTACCAACGTCTTGAATGACAAACGTTGTCCAGCTAATGCCTTCTGAACACCTGCTGGAAGCAGCGTGCTAAAGAACCTCCCTGCTGAACTGGCCCTTATCCATCTCTGCTGTTGACTCATAGACTTTAAGGTCAGAAGGGACCATTATGGTCATCTAGTCTGACCTCCCGCATGATGCAGGCCACAAAAGCTGACCCACCCACTCCTGGAATAATTCTCTCCCTTGACTCAGCTGTTGAAGTCCCCAAATCATGATTTAAAGACTTCAAGTTGCAGAGAATCCTCCAGCAAGCGACCCCTGCCCCATGCTGCGGAGGAAGGTGAAAAACCTCCAGGGCCTCTGCCAATCTACCCTGGAGGAAAATTCCTTCCCGACCCCATCTCTCCCCTTTTTTATTAATTGCTGTGAACATTTGTATGGCAAGAGGATTTTTACTGCTAACAAGCTCATTGCTTTTCAGGGCAGGCTCACCCCACGATAACTCCAAACTCTTCATGCTTTGATTGTTGGAGGCTGCAGGATTTTTGGCAAGTTTTGTTTTTAAGGGTCTCCTTTCATCTTGGCCCCAGCAGTAGGAGAGAGTTTATCACCCCACTTCCATGCATATTGGCCAGGGTTTCTTCTGCCTATTCAACATCTGCTCCTCAGGCTTTTCCCCCATCTGACGTCTCAAATAAGCTTTTGTTTGTGGCATTGCTTCCAGTTGCTGTGGAAATCATTATAACTGCCTGTTCTTGCTTAGCTCTCTAAAGTGTTTATTGTGCTTGGGCTGATCTGAGGTCCCAGGAGAAGGAAAACTCTGATGTCAAACCCAGAACGTCAGGCCTGGCCAGGCAGTTTGTTAAAGTTGTGCCCTGGCTAACAAAGGCAAAGTAAGCATTAATCTGGGGTCTCAAGCACAAGTTTAAGCACTTGTCAAAATCTTAAAGCCTGATGGGAAACGGTGGAGAAGTACATCCATGCACACAGCTCTGTTGATTTCACGTGAGCCCAAGGATGCTGCGCTCTAGTGCAAAGCATGAATCTCTCTAGGCTGCTTTACTACAGAGCCTCCTGGAGTTGCAACCACTGCTCATGGAAATCTCTTTGGGCCAAAAGGGGCTGCCTGCCCTGAAGGGTGAATTCCATTGAATAACACTGAGTTCCTGGAAAAAGCACCTCCTTTACTGCAAAATGGGGAGCTGGTTTCAAAGGTATAAATGAGTTAGGTGCCCAGTTCCCACTGAAAGCCAATGAGGGCTCGTCTACACTTGAAATGCTACCGCAGCACTGCTGTCATGCTTCAGTGTAGACACTACATACTGGAGGGGTTCTCCCCTTGGCGTAGGTACTTCACCTCCCCAAGAGGTGGTAGCTAGGTTGACGGAAGAATTCTCACCTCAGAACGATGTAGTTATGCCACTGTAAATTCCCAGTGTAAACCAGCCCTGAGATTTGGGTGTCGAACTGCCCTTTATGCCTTGGAAAATCTCCCTTTTCCAGGGCTGGCACTTGTGTCCTCTTGCACTGGACAGCTATACTCATCACCTCTGTGCTTACCCGTTGAATCCCATATCTGGTATCAGCGAAGCCACCGTAGGAGACAGAAATAGGGCTATTTCAATGGAATCTAACCATTGGAGCTACGTTGTTCCCAAAGCGTAGACTGCTCCAAAGCCAACTCTGAGAAGAACCGCAGACGGTTCTTCCTGTATAAAAGAAACACCTCAATGCTCACATATTTTTAGGTATATATATTTATTTACAAGTGACTGTTGGGAATTTTTGAAGGCTTATTTCACATGAGGGGAAAATGACAATCACTATCATATTTACAACCAAAAACATCCCGGAGAAAGATATAACAAGCTAGCAGGGTATATGCACACCACCATAAATACAAGGGCACATTTGTACATAATGCTATTTACACTGGATAATGTGTACAATGTCTATGTAGCTCTCATGCAGGATGGAGTCCAAGGGTTTGATTCTCATTTACACTAAGACCACTTTTCACCACTCTGGCAGTATAAAGGAGCCTTCAAGTGAGAGTAAATTAGCCACTCTCGGGCTCCTTTCCATGATTCCAGCATTGTACCATGGCCAAAGTAAGACTCAGGCCCCAAATGCATACCCTGCTACTGCTTCAAGGAGCTACAGACCTTCCAGCGCTGTGATTTTGGCATGTACAGTAGAACCTCCGAGTTACGAACACCTCGGGAATGGAGGTTGTTCGTTAGTCTGAAATGTTCGTAATTCTGAACAAAACATTACGGTTGTTCTTTCAAAAGTTTGCAACTGAACATTGACTTCATACAGCTTTGAAACTTTACTATGCAGAAGAAAAATGCTGCTTTCCCTTTATTTTTTTAGTAGTTTACGTTTAACACGGCGCTGTACTGTATTTGCTTTTTTATTTCTGCTGCTCCCTGATTGCGTACTTCCAGTTCCAAATGAGGCGTGTGGTTGACCAGTCAGTTCGTAACTCTGAGGTTCTACTGGATTCCCATTCAGGTGTACAGTTGGTATCTGTACGGCTATTCACGGAGACCTGCAATCACCGTTTGGGGCTTGGGCCTGAAGACAGAGCTAGGATTCAGCTTCTCTGCCTTAGGGCCTGCACCTGTGGCCTCCATGGGAGCTGGAATAGGCCCTGGTGCCCTGATTTTCAGAAGTGCTGAGTATCTGCAGCTCCCACTCAACTGGCTGGGAGTCAGGGCCGGCTCCAGGCACCAGCTGAACAAGCAGGTGCTTGGGGCGGCCACTCGGGCGAGGGGCGGCACGTCCAGCTATTCGGAGGCAATTCCGCGGAGGGTCCCTCACTCCCGCTCGGAGCGAAGGACCTCCCGCCGACTTGCCGCCGCAGATCGCGATCGCGGCTTTTTTTTTTTTTTTTTTTTTCCTGCCTGGGGCGGCAAAAACCCTGGAGCCGGCGCTGCTGGGAGTTGCGGGCACACAGAGCCTCTAAAGAAAGGTCCTTAGGCCCAGCTCCACAAAGGTATTTAGGCTCCTAACTCCCATTGGTTTCAGTAGAAGTTAAGTGACTAAATCCCTTTGGGGATCTGAGGCTTAGAGATTGCAGGACCCATCTCAGAAACCAAGAGTAATATGTGGAGCCCTATTGGCCCAATCCTACAAGGTGCTCTCTCCCAGGTACACAGAACATAATGCAGTTACCACTTTATTGTGGGGTTGTTTCAGGGGCCCAGAGATTAGCTGGCCTGTTGTTTCCTGTCCAAGTTTATATCTCCCTTGCTGAGTGTGTACGAGCAAGAATAATACCTTTCGTCCTGGAGACTGGGGTGGCCACTCCGGAGAGGGGCGGCACGTCCAGGTATTCGGCGGCAATTCGGCGGAAGGTCCCTCACTCCCGCTCGGAGCGAAGGACCTCCCGCCGAATGGCTGCCGCAGATTGCGATCGTGATCGCAGCTTTTTTTTTTTTTTTTGGTTTTTGGCTGCCTGGGGCGGCAAAAACCCTGCAGCCGGCGCTGCCTGGAGAATCCTAAAACGTTTTGCTAACTGTATACACACAGCACATCTAAAGTGCAGCTGCCTCTGGAGTGGAGGGCTATAGCCAACAGGTACATATCACACTGCACAGATGGAGGAGGTGGAGGAGTCTGGCCAACCTCTGACTCGCACAAAAAGTGCCAAGGGAAGTTTTATGCCCAGGCAGAGCAAAGAGAATCTTGTCTTGTAAGGGTTCATCTAAAAAGACCTCCATGGAATTCTATGTATCCCCTCTGGCTAGACCTCCCTTGCAAGAGTCACACATGACGTTCTAGGAAGTTCGGGCCTTTCGAACCTAACGCTAACACCACGCTGCTCTCCCCTCCATCTACAGCCGATCCGATTTACTAATCCGTTGCCTTTGTGACATAAGAATATTGTTTAAAATATTTGAATTAGCATTTTTGTCCACATCCTTCCTGTGCTCAGAGCATCCCCACCCATTCAGAACTCATTTTCTCCTGACGCTAAGGGACAGATCCTATATTTAGGTGCCCAACTCCCATTGAAATTAATGGGAGTTAGGCACCTAAGTACCTTTGAGGAGCTGGGGGTAAATATTTAATGACTTCCCACGTCCCCTCCTCTAGTTTTCTCTTGTTTGCATTACTATTTGCTAAATGTATTACTGCAGGCTCACTCTGTAGCATTCAGGCCTTTAAAGGTCTGTCTACATGGCAATTAAAAACTCCCGGCTGGCCCGTGCTGGCTGACTCCGGTTAAGAGCAGGGCTGGCTCCAGGCACCAGCGAACGAAGCCGGTGCTTGGGGCGGCCAGTGGGAAGGGGCGGCACGTCCGGGTCTTCAGCAGCAATTCGGCGGCGGGTCCCTCAGTCCCTGTCGGAGCGAAGGACCCGCCGTCGAATTGCTGCCGAGGAATGAAGCGGTGCGGTTTAGCTGCCGCCGAAGTGCCGCCGATCGCAGCTTTTTTCCTTCACCGCTTGGGGCGGCAAAAAAGCCTGAGCCGGCCCTGGTTAAGAGGCTGTTTAATTGCAGTGTAGACATTCAGGCTCAGGCTGCAGCCTTAGCTCAGGGACCTCCCACCTTGCAGGGTCCTAGAGCCTGGGCTCCAGTCTGAGTCTGAACTGCAATTAAACAGCCCTGAGCCCAAACCCCATGAATCATAGAATCATAGAATATCAGGGTTGGAAGAGACCTCAGGAGGTCATCTAGTCCAACCCCCTGCTCAAAGCAGGACCTAATCCCAACTAAATCATCCCAGCCAGGGCTTTGTCAAGCCTGACCTTAAAAACCTCTAAGGAAGGAGATTCCACCACCTCCCTAGGTAACCCAGTCCAGTGATTCACCACCCTCCTTGTGAAAAAGTTTTTCCTAATATCCAATCTAAACCTCCCCCACTGCAACTTGAGACCATTACTCCTTGTTCTGTCATCTGGTACCACTGTGAACAGTCTAGATCCATCCTCTTTGGAACCCCCTTTCAGGTAGTTGAAAGCAGCTATCAAATCCCCCCTCATTCTTCTCTTCTGCAGACTAAACAATCCCAGTTCCCTCAGCCTCTCCTCATAACTCATGTGCTCCAGCCCCCTAATCATTTTTGTTGCCCTCCGCTGGACTCTTTCCAATTTTTCCACATCCTTCTTGTAGTGTGGGGCCCAAAACTGGACACAGTACTCCAGGTGAGGCCTCACCAATGTCGAATAGAGGGGAACGATCACGTCCCTCGATCTGCTGGCAATGCCCCTACTTATACAGCCCAAAATGCCGTTAGCCTTCTTGGCAACAAGGGCACACTGTTGACTCATATCCAGCTTCTCGTCCACCGTAACCCCTAGGTCCTTTTCTGCAGAACTGCTGCCTAGCCACTCGGTCCCTAGTCTGTAACAGTGCATGGGATTCTTCCGTCCTAAGTGCAGGACTCTGCACTTGTCCTTGTTGAACCTCATCAGGTTTCTTTTAGCCCAATCCTCTAATTTGTCTAGGTCCCTCTGTATCCTATCCCTACCCTCCAACGTATCTACCACTCCTCCCAGTTTAGTGTCATCTGCAAATTTGCTGAGAGTGCAGTCCACGGTCAACTGGCCTGGGCCAGCAGCGGGATTGTAATTGCAGTGTAGACACACCCTGTGTTTTTCCCCAGGCCCAGCTCTGACTCTGCCCAAACTAGCAACAATTCGGAGATTGAAATTGGACAGAGGATTGTGGAAAGGTCTCTTGTTTGTGAGAGGCCTCTCTTCCCTTCTGCCTGGGCCCCTGCTGTGGGTTCAGCCATGTTCTGTGCACGCATCTTCAGCAACATTTGCATCAGAAAAGGAAAATAAAAGTTCCATCAACGGTTCAGTCACATTTGATGCACCAAGTTAATGCTTCTAGGCAATAAATGTTCACACAGTCCATTACCTCAGCATCCTGGGCCCGATTCTGCCCAGCCTTGCACCTTGTGTAGTCATTTACCCCTGTGT
Source organism: Platysternon megacephalum (assembly GCA_003942145.1). Lineage (NCBI taxonomy): Eukaryota > Metazoa > Chordata > Testudines > Platysternidae > Platysternon > Platysternon megacephalum. Next base: position 6,018,765 of record QXTE01000071.1, read on the forward strand.
ATTCTTCTTTGGTAGCATTTTACATCCACGGTGCAGAGTTGTAAATGACAGCACAAAGCACAGGGGAGAATCAGGCCCAGTGTATCAAAACCCCCAGCACTTTCAGTGCCACGTCCGATGTGAATCCATGTCTGGATACCAAAGTCAAGCTCCAGCTGCAGTCTGAAGTACTGCTTCTGAGGTAGTAATTTCTCTTGCAATCTATACAGGAAACATCTTCATGCCTTCTTCCCTTGTAGCATCTTTGGAGATTACACACACTGTTCACATTTAGGTTGGTCAGTTCTTCATCTAACTAGTGTCCTGAGCAGTACTGGGATTCAGCTGCCTAGCCCTGGAGAGGGAGGTCTCTTATGTTGAGTCCAATTTTACATCACAAGAGGCGCTGGGGCTGTTCTAGACCTGACTCTAGCCAGCCATCACAAGAGATATTGAAGTCATAGTAAGCTACCTACGCTTAGCCCTCTGGGACCCTGGTATAATTGCAACACTTGTCAAGGGCTCTTACTGAAAACAACTAATGACAGCAAAAGGCCACTTCTTTCCTACACTTTTGCCATGCATACAGGAAAAATTGTTTTAAGAGATGCCTCCCCTATGTAACACTTTTCTTTAAGGTACAGTTTCCTCTATACTATGTCCAAGCCTGGAGAAACAGGCAGGAAATTAAGGTATGTGCGTTCAAAATACCTGAGTCAACATCAAAAGTAAAAAGACTATGGATCTACATGTCTAATTCCTTTTTTTCAGGTGGATAGTAGCTGGCACACAAGCCACGATCAACAGCCCAGTAGAGGGCTTTGACACATTCCTGGAAGAAAGGAAGAGAAAGAATTGACTGTAGCTTGAAAGGAAAATAGTGAATGAATTCTGAACAAAAATGATCTATAATCAAAACCACTCTCAAGATGTCAGCATCCTAGGCCCTGACGTAACAAAGCTCTTAAACACATGCTTAACTTTAAGCCCATGCTTAAGTCCCATTGAAGTTCAAATAAATGCATCATGTGGAAGCAAAAGCATATACAATATAGTAACTCAAGTGTGTTAGTAATATATAGAGTAACATAGCAATCACTGGGACTACTCACGCATGTGCTTAAGTGCTTTGTTGGATCAGGATCCATACCTGACACAGGAGCATGAAGAGCTGTATTGACACAACGGGGACCTGCACTTCATGAGCCTAGGTGGCTTGTAGCTGCTGCTAAGATAGGATGGGCAAACCTCAAACAGCTTGGCACCTTGGTTTCTGCACTTCTATTCTGGAAATGTCATGAGAGCAGGTTTTTCCCGAAAGCTTCCTGGTACTTCCCAACTTCAGATGACATTCTGGTGACATTTCACTATCTCTGCTCTCAGCCCAGACACACGCCAGGAGACACAGGGGGCAGCACAAACAAATCAACCAAAAAAGTGAAGAGAATTTCTTCAAGTCTCAGAAAAGTTTCTCCTCCAGGTCACTTTTGGGGCAAATGTTTGGGGTGGTTTTCCTGAGAGCTAAGGGAATCAATAATGATCAAATAAGAAGCCCTCTGTACCATCAACTATTAGTGTAACATTTGGACTGAATGATCTTCAAGGTTCTGAAATGTTTGGATCTGATGGTTTTTTCCTAGTTTCCAGCCAGGAATACAAGCAGAGGTCCCAGCACTCTCCTGGGGAAGTCTGTTCTGAAGCCCCATTTTACACACTCAGGCAGTTTGGAGAAAGAAGCATGGGAATTTTTTGACATTATCCAAACCCAAACTGTGAACTCCAGACATTCCCCAGTCACCGGTGCTCGTTTTATCCAAACTGACTTACAGAAATAAACACTTCTACAGTGCCTCCCATCCCAAAGGGTGCCAAAGAATTTTGGCCCAGAGCCTCGAAGGTATTAAGGCTCCTAACTTCCACAGATTTCAGTGAAGTTAGGCAGCTAAATACCTTTGAGGATCTAGACCTTTGCCCATCCCTTCTTATTTTCTCTATTATCTGTATGTACTAAGCATTATTAGATAATGGTGTGATAATTCCACATGAAAGTGTAAAGCAGTGACCATGGATTAGAACGATATCTCACTAGGATAAACAACTTCAAAAGGAAATTCAGGGCTGTGGCTTCCTTGCCTAAATCATGTTTAAAGATGTAAAATTCCATTCACAAAGCTTAAATTGGTGACCGGATTTTCAGATGAGCTCAGCACATTGGGTGTATGTTTGGTACTGAGCTCTATTGACAACCTGGTGCTGAGTGCAGGTGCTGAGCACCTGGAAATCTAGCTCTGAGCTCTTCTGAAAATTTGACGCTGCGAGGGGCTGGAATATCACAACATTTTCCAGGTGATTAAAAATCTATACTTACATTCTTCTCTTTTTCCTTCCCTTTCAAGCACACTCAAGGACCTGCTTTTGCTTCATTGCAGGTAAATCTTTAAAAAAAAAGACAAATTAATAATCAGATATTTTACAGGTAATTTCTATCATTTACTTGCATGTGTTTATAATGGCCACATCAAGGGAATAGCCAGACAAACAAGTATGACGCATGGTGTCATTTGCTTAAAGATGCAAAAGAGCCTAGGTGGAATCCTGAAGTCAGTGGGAGTTTTGCCACTGATTTTAATGGGACCAAGATTTCACCCCTGTCTTGAAGACCCTGAGAAATTGTATCTGGTGTGATGTGTTCTTCAGAGTAACTCTGCTTCATTTGGGCACATTTGTGCTCCAAAACAGACACACCATTTCTTCAAACTAACAAGCACTCAGCTTTCTTTCACCTATTAAATCTATCACAGCTACAGTCTCTCTGCTTTACTCACATGCGCCACGCATGAAACTGACTGCTTCTGTGAGAAATTAATCGGGGAGTATGTAATGGATTAATCCCTCCTTAAAACCCACTTTTTCTGTGAGAACTCTGCATTATGGCTTCACTCATCTCTTCATTCACAGTGCCTCTATGCCTTCGTGCCCTTGAAATGATGCCCCTTGTATTTCAGTTGTCTGATTCACACTGCAAAGTCTTCCAGCAGGTGCCTTGTATTTCTCGGGTGTTTCCCAAAGCACTGTGTTCTCTGGTGGTGCACTGCCAACACAAGACGGAATCCCGAAGCCCCCAGTCAGTCCATACACAGGGAGATCTCCCATTACAGCCCACTGCAGTTCTGCTTCACTAAGGACTATATAGAGTAATCAACATTTCCTGAATTTCGAGTCAGGCAAAACATGCCATTGAAAGTTCTATTGTTGATCAACAACCCTCCTCCCACCTATTTTTTTTTTCAATTACAAAAATCACTGACAAGTGTTGTGTGCATGTGTGGGGAGCAGGTTGACTGTCTATAAAGTTGCTTGAAAACATTTGACAATTGAAACATTTTGATGACATTTCAAAATGTTGCAAACCCAGTAAAAGTTTTCCAGAAAATCCCATGGAAGCATTTTAAACCAGTTCTAGGACTCAGTCGGGACTTCATGGTTTGTCCTGGAAATAAATAGTATTATTAATAAATAATAAAAGTAATTATTAATTGTCAACAATCCCTATGAGCTTAGGCTTTCAAAGCGCCTATGGTTTTTTAGGTAGTGCACCCCCAGAGAACATGGTGCTTTGGAAAACACACGAGAAACACAACCCTCACACCAGAGTGAAACTAAAAGCTCATTCCAGCGACAGCTCCAGAACTGAGCAAAGATACCATCGAAGTTCCTGTTCTCTGCAAGAAGTTACTGGGTGTTATTTATGTATAAAAGTGACCAAACTCCAATTTCTTCTGTTCTTTCTAAAGGAAAATCCTGATTTTTGTGCGTTTACACAGCTAATTTCACTTTTAGTAAAGCTTGTTGGAGAAACACAGAAAAATGTGATTTTTTTTTGTTATCACTGACATTTTATTTGCCTGATAAATCTCCCAAAAGCTCTACTTTTAAGATAAGATGGGGGCATCCAAAATCTTGAAACAATTAGGCTACATTAGATTAGATTAGATTGAAAAGCAATGACTAAGCAAAACAAACTGGAAGCAGGGAAATATAGATCAAATGCAGGGATTTTAAAGATAGGTACTTTTGAAAAACCCGCTAGGTACCATTTGCCTTTAAAACCTTTACAAATCTGGCCTTCATTGCCTTCCAGGTATTAGCTAACGTCAGGGATTTCCCATACCAAATTACATTTGGAAGTGACTAACTGGACTTAGATGTGGTTTTCCCAAGGTGTCTCTTTCCAAAGAGCAAGGTCGCCATAACAGCACCAGTTGCTGGCCCAGGCATCTCTACCAGCTCATCTGTTGCTGACGGAAAACACCCTTTTCCACTGATGGATAAACAATCTCCTGGACAGCCTGCAGTTTGCATTGTCCGGGCAGACACTTGGATTAGCTAGGGAAAGGCATCCCCAGTGTGAAATGGAAATCTCAGCCTGCTCTAAAACAGCCAGTGACACTGCGCTGGACTGGAAGGGTGGCAGAGCCTCTACAACCTGGGCTTTGCAGCCAGAGTGACTGCTTAACCGGGGTCAGACAACAGGCCAAACCTGGACCCAGAAGAGGCTTTTGAACAGACCCCGAAATCTTTTTATTTACTTATGATCATTGTGGCTTTTTTTTTATTTTTCTCTGGAGTCTGGACCTTGACTATACCTTGGCCAAGAAATTTGGACCTTGACAAAAAATGACTATCCCTGGCTTAAACTCTCCCAGGAGTGGAGCCAGTCCTGGCTGAACCCCCCCCCCCACACACACACACTGCCCTGCTCCAAGCATCAGCTCCCAGTACTTTGCACTGACCTCCTGCCAACCCAGGCGCTGCCCCTGCCCAGCTCTAACCTCCCCCCTTTGCAGGCTCTGATACCTACTCTTCCAGCTGCAGACACAGCGTGGTCTGGGTGCCCTGCAGCTGGGCCTCCCTAAGGGGGCGCTGGGCATTGCCATGCCCATTGCTTTGGCGGTAGGAGAGGTTGGTCTCCTCAGTCCTGCTACTGGAGCGGCTGCTGCTGATGCTGGTTCCCCCATCCTCCTCCTCCGCCTGCTGCCCCTGCCCCACGGGCTTGCTGTCCGCCGGGGAGGGCTCCTGGGACGCGAAGGCGCAGGGGCACCGGCGGAGGTCCCTGGAGACGGCGTGCAGCCGGCGGTCCGCGCTCCGCGGGCAGCAGAGCAGCTTCTTGAAGGCGCTCCTGAAGTCGGGGCTGCGGCAGTAGATGATGGGGTTGAAGGCGGAGTTGACGTAGCCCAGCCAGTTGAGGGAGAGGAAGACCTGGCCGGGGATCAGGGACCTGTAGAAGACCTTGACGATGTTGGCCACGAAGAAGGGCAGCCAGCAGAGGGTGAAGGTGCCCATGATGATGCCCAGGGTCTTGAGCGCCTTGTGCTCCCTCATGGCCATGAGGCGGGAGGGTCTCCTCCGGCGGGGGCCCTTGGCGCCGGGGCTGGGGGGCCCCTGGAGGAAGCGGACCTTGTCCCGCTGGATGAGGCGGATCTGCCGGCTGGCCACGGCGAAGACCCGCGCGTAGACGAAGAACATGACCAGCAGCGGCACGTAGAAGGAGATGATGGAGGAGAGGATGGCGTAGGGCATGTTGGTGACGAAGTCGCAGCAGCTCGGGTCCTGGTAGCAGCTCAGCGCTTCCTCGTCCGCCCCGTCCCGCCACCAGTGGTTCATGATGGGCAGGAAGGAGACGAAGGCGGAGATGGCCCAGACCAGGCACACCACGGCCCGCGCCCGGCCCTTGGTCACCAGCGCCTCGTACTGCAGCGGCGAGGTGATGGCCAGGTACCGGTCCACGGCGATGGCGCACAGGGTCTCGATGCTGGCCGTGACGCACAGCACGTCCAGCGAGGTCCACAGCTCGCACACCGTGGTGCCGTAGGGCCAGTGGCCGCTCAGCACGATGGTGGCCCCCGGCGGCACCACCAGCAAGCCCATGATCAGGTCGGCGCAGGCCAGCGAGGTGACGAACACGTTGGTCATGGTCTGCAGGCGCGGCGTCTTGGCGATGGCCAGGATCACCAGCAGGTTGCCGGCCGCGATCACCAGCACCGTGAGGCTCAGGGCGGCCCCGACGGCCCACTGCCGGCTCAGGCTGCCGGCCCCCGTGCAGTTGGTGGCTGCGTCCCCCCAGGAGGTGGCGTTTCTCTCGGGCCAAGGAGCCATCTCAGCTGGGGAGCTCCGTGCGCCCCTGTCTCCGCGCCTCTCTCGCTCCGCGGGGCGCCAGCTTTTAAGGGCAAACTCCCCGCAGCGCTCGGAGTTTCGGCTCCATACAGGGTGTGTGAGCGGCTTCTTGAGTCTGTGCCATCTCCCGGGAGCACTGAAAAGGCTGCAGCAGGGGATGGGCTCCCCCCCTACACACACCCCGGTGGCAATGCTCAGAGGAGGAGCCCTTAAAGGCACAGGACGCAGCTGGGCTGCCCCACTCGTAGGCTCGTTGAAAAGGAGAAAAGCAGCCTGGAACACGCCCCTTGGCATCTCTCTTTCCGGGTCTGTTCCCTTCCCTCCTTTCTCTGCCGCCCCCGCGGGGATTTTAAATACTTGGAGTCCAACATTTGCCCCTTCGCTTCCCCTGGGGCTGAGAATTTAACTCTCCTGCGTCCCTTCCTCTCTCCACAGCCCCGTGCCTGCGGCCCCGCTGTTTGCCCAGTGCAGAGAGGTCGCTTTCAGGCAGGAGAAGAACCCGTGTCAGGCTCTCTCCTCGGGCACTTGGCGCCTGGCAGGTCTGCTCAGCACCACAACAGTTGCAAAACAAGCAAACTCCCTCTTCCTGGTGGGTTGCCCCTGCAGCTAAAGCCCATCACATAAACTGCAGCCGCCTGCCTGTCAAACACACAGATACACCCACCACCACTAACGCTCCCGCCTTGTCAACCCAAATCGCACACGTCGAGAAGAGGGAACAACCCAAGGATGCCAGGCACAGACACTGGGAGGGAGGCGACACGATTCCCCTCTAGTCCGCGGAAAGGATCAATTTCCTCCCGCGCTCCATCGAACACAAATCGGCTGAGCGCAAACCCAGGCCAAGGCGAAAAGGTGGGAGTCAGGGACAGCAAAATGCTCCCCGGGGAGCGACACTTCTCACTGCGTAGGAAGAAAGCTCGTCTGTCTTTCTCCCGCCTCCCCGGCTCTCACCTGCCGCTAGGGAGCGGTTTTCACACACAGCCCTGTGGGCACCGAGAGACCATTGCGCCCCATCTCTCGTCCCACTGGCCATGGCGTTTGGACACGCACACGGTCTCCTTTATGCACTGCCAGCTCCACTGCCAGACAAATGGGCCCATGAATCTCCTTTCTCTGCCTCTGCCGACTTGGCCGGGCGCTGGAAGTTCGCGGGGAAGGTCTGAGACAGCGAATAACAGCGGAGTTCAGGACAGAACTGCACCGTTACGCACGTCCGAGGGGCGCGGCGGGCGAGCGAACGGTTCCTCCGAGCTGTGCAAAGGGAAGGGGGCAGAGGCCGGCTGGGGCGGGGGCCGTTTGCGGGGCTTTTCACTTGGCAGGAATTAAACTATTCCAGGAGTTGCGCTGAGATTTAGCCACAGGCCGCGTTATAAAGGGGGGGGGGGGCTGGTAGAGACACGCGGCTGCGTTTATAGTTTATCCTTGCGGGAAAGGAAACGCTCCTTCATTCCCGTGGCGGGCAGCGGCAGCTCTTAGGCTGCTCAGCCCCGGGGAATGGCCTGTTCCCGGGGCGCCCGCTCCAGCGCAGAGCCTCAGCCGGTTCCCTGCTCTTCCCCACACACGGACTGGCCCTAGGTGTGGAGGCCACCGCCCTGGGAATGTGTCCATTTGTTCCCCTGCTCCCTCTGGTGCAGATGTTTCCATGCAGGGTCAGGAGCTCTGTGCGCCGGGCAGTCAGGGGTGCAGGCCACGGCCGGTCCTGAGTCAAGGACCCCCGTCGTCATCATTGTGCACTCGCTGGCTCTCATGTAAAGCCCAACCAAGTCAAGGGGGAAGGGGCTTTCCGTTGAGTCCAATGTGCTTTGGATCAGGTGCATCCCTCCCCTCCATAGTGTACCACAGGACAGCATCTGCTGCTGGAGACGGTACCAAAGTTATGGGCGTGCTTTGGGGACATTCGGGAGCTTCCCTCACCCTTCTCCACAGTCCCGTTCCAGGCTCCACCCTACCCTGGCCTGCTAACCGAGGATCTCGCATCTCAGCACAGGGCCACACTGGCCGAGATGTATGAGCGCGCTCACCTTCTGGGGCTGGGAACCACCCCCTACCCACATGGTCTGTGCACAGTAGCTATGATGGGACCGGATATGGACATCGTAGGCTGTACCCCCAAACCTCCACTGCAACCAGGGCAAGAGCTGGCTCCTTGGCACCTCCAGCTACTCAATGAAACAGAAGCACAAAAATAGGAAAAGCCCCAAAAATAAGAAGCAAGAAACATTTGAGGACCACTAGTCCCTGGGTTCTTCTCCCAGCAAGGTGCAGTCTACCCAGCCGTTGGAGGCTGGTTTTGGGGTGTAGTTCGGAGTACTGAATGTTATCAGATCCTCAGCTGGGGTAAATTGGCATCGTTCCATAAGTTATATTAGCTGAGGATCTGGTCCCTGGCCTCAGAATTTCTCTCAGTTTAGTTGTTTCTGATACCAGACACTCCAGGGTGCAGTCCCTGGCAGGCACTCTGGGCTAGATTCGTGGCCATTGTACTTTGATGTAGCACCCTTGGCTTGGAGACTTACACCAGCAGGGATCTGGACAGTTTTCTCCAAGACGTGGACAGTTTTCTGGACAGTTTTCTCTCAAGACGTGTGCTGAAGGATGCTGCATCTCAGCAGCATCCTAATGGTCAGGGTGCCATTATCAGGTGTAGATTACTTACTCGGGTATTAATTTGCTAGGAACATTGCTCTGTCTGAGCTGCTCAAAGCAAAGCCCATGCATGCTCATGCTTTGGCAGCTGGGACAAGTACAGTAGAACCTCAGAGTTACAAACCCCTCGGGAATGGAGGTTGTTCATAACTCTGAAACGTTCACAAAACGTTCTGGTGGTTCTTTCAAAAGTTTACAACTGAACATTGACTTCATACCGCTTTGAAACTTTACTATGCAGAAGAAAAATGCTGCGTTCGCTTTGTTTTTTTAGTAGTTTATGTTTAACAGGGCACTGTACTGTATTTGCTTTATTTTTTTTTTATTTTTGTCTCTGCTGCTGCTTGATTGCATACTTCCGGTTCCAAATGAGGCATGTGGTTGACTGGTCAGTTCCTAACTCTGGTGTTCCTAACTCTGAGGTTCTACTGTATGTCTACCCAGCAATAAGAGGCCCGCAGCATGGAGTCTCAGAGCCGGGATCAACTGACTTGGGTTGGTGTGGGGCTAAAAATAGCAGTGTAGACATCCAGGCTTGGGCTGGAGCCTGGGCTGTGAAATCTGGTACATGGGGAGGGTCTCAGAGCCCAGGCTCCAGGCCAAGCCCAAGCATCTCCACTGCTATTTTTAGCCCTGCATCCCAAGCCCCTCGAGCCCGAGTCTCCTGCCAGCCAGGCTCTGAGACTTGGTGCCGGGGTTTTAATTTGCAGTGTAGACGTTCCAGCCTTTATCCAGCAAAGCACTTCAGCAGGTGTGTCTGACGAATCCCCCTGCCCTTGCTCCTAGTGCAGTGACTCCCTGGGGTCGGGTGGCCGTGAAACACGAACATGCTGATCAGAACTAGTCCAAAAAGGGGGACATTTTGCAAAGTAAATTGTCACGTTTTTCTTTTCCTTTGAAATTAAAACATTCAGCATTTCAAATAGTCACAATTTTGAAATTCAAAATATATATATATATATTTACCAACTCTGTCGCTGGTTGGAAATCAAGAGTGAAAATTGCAAATATTTTACCCAACGTGTTTTTTCATTTCAAATTTTTCAGTTTCATTGACATTTTGAAAAATCCCAACCAGTTCAGGTTCTGATTGTGTAGCACTTGAGACACTCACTTTTCACTGGTGTAAATGACTACACCGGGTGCAGAAAAAATGGAGAAGTAGTCTTGAAGCGTGTGAGTAGTTCCATTGAAATAAAGGGGCCACTTGTGCTTAGAGCTAGGTATGTGTTTAAGAACTTTGCCAGATCCAGGCCTAAGGTTCTGTGCGTCCTATGAAACACTCCTGGTTAGTTTCCTGAGTGGGTAGGTTTTGCGCTGCTGTTCATGCAGATACCAGAATTTAGAAGACACAAGCCCTCCACCTATGGTAATCTGAAGATTCAGCAGTAGGAATAATGTGACAACAGATAAGCAAAAACTACTCACTATTCGTAATAAATTATACATTTAACAGTTTTTTTCTCAATTCATGAATTATCTACAAATAGAACTGTTTTTGTTTTTCAGAATAGTCATAGGAACATTTGAGTCAGACACATTTCAGTCCTTGGGTTTTTTTCTCAAATTATTTGCTTCAGTTGAATCTTGGACTTATTATTCATGGTGTGGTTGGCCATTTAAGTCCCTGCAAGTTGCTTCTGCTTTCTGATTGGATAAATGAAACATACACAGGACAAGAGAAATCAAAGCATTTTCAAAGTAGATGTGCAAACAGTTCTAGACTGAACCTTCTGGTGAACAAGTTCAGAAGACTTTCACTCTCTGCAAATGAAAAGCACTTGTAGGAATGCTCGTGGGAAATAAATATGAAGGCATCCGGGTTAGTGGATGAGACACTGGAATGGGAGTCAGGAGATTTGGATTCGACTCCTGCATTTGACCTGGGTGATTGGGGGCAACTTACTTTATGGCTCCGTGCCTCTGTTTCACTCCCATTCTGCATCTATCTTGTCTATTTGGAGTGTGGTGAGTTCGTCAGGGCAGGGACTGTTTGTCACTATGTGTTTGTGCAGGACCCAGCACAGGCCCTGTCCTCACGTGCTGTAATTTAAATAATAAAAAAGGATTGCAAAAGGGAATCCTTGTTTTGTATCTGTACAAACGTTCCCAAACATATTCTTGCAGCTCTAATGTTGGCTGCTTGTTTTCTCCTGCGACTTCCTGCTGCCAGTGATTTCACCCTCCCTCTGTTTAGTCCAAAAGTAGCAAAACAGAGATGCTGGCACATTTTGAGTGCTCTATAATAAAAGCTCTCCTTAGTCCTGATTTCAGACTCAGGTCCCACATGCTTTGAGTTAACATCCCCCAGTATCATTAAAACTCTCACCTTCTCCCGTGCTCAGTATTAGCAGCTGAGCAACTTCTTTTTGCACAGAGTTCTTCATTCCCCTGTGAGATCATCCCGCTCGGATGGGATTAAGGAAACTGTTTCTTGTGGTATCAGCAAATATCTGTGGTTGGTCTAACCCCAGTTCCACTGAACCCAGATAAGATCATCATTTCCACGTTACTGCCTTTAGGGTTGCACACGCATCCTCACGAAAGCTCTTGGGGGTACTTAAGAGACCAAAGCCAGCTACAAATCAACCCAAGAACTGCTTGAATGCTGACTTCATTGTGAATAGTCTTTAGCAATATTAGTGCATGATAAATGGAGTGTGTCTGGGATGTATTCTTGCGTGTATGTATTCAATACCAGATGTTTTAGTCTGAACAAAAGCTTTGGATCCTAATGTCTTACAGTGTAATCTTCCTCCATCCGCTATGCAACACAGGGGAACTATCGATATCATCTCATGGTTTCCTTGCACTCCCCTGTCTGTCTGTATCCAGCTGTTGTTTCTTGTCTTATGCTTAGATTGGAAGGTCTTTGGGGCAGGGACCCTTTTTGTTCTGTGTTTGTACAGCACCCAGCACAGTGGGGTCCTGATCCATGACTGGTGCTCCTACGTACCACAGTAATACAAATAAACTAAGAATAATAATCTCAGTGCTATAATATGACAGCAATTACAAGGGGTAGGCAACCTGCGGCACGCGAGCTGATTTTCAGTGGCACTCACACTGCCCAGGTCGTGGCCACCAGTCCAGAGGGCTCTGCATTTTAATTTAATTTTAAATAAAGCTTCTTAAACATTCTGAAACCTTATTTACTTTACATACAACAATAGTTTAGTTATATATTATAGACTTATAGAAAGAGATCTTCTATAAACGTTAACATGTATTACTGGCACGTGAAACCTTAAATTAGAGTGAATAAATGAAGACTCGGCACACGACTCCTGAAAGGTTGCCGACCCCTGAATTAGCCTTTTAAACACACACACACACGTACGCACACACTAGAGGTGGTTGGACCATTTCTGGCTAAACATTTCTTCACAGAAAAAAATACTGTTGTGTCAAAGCTGAAATGTTTCAGAGGGATGTATCAGTTTCCATAAAGTTCTTCATCGAAAAGATTTCTGAAGTCTCAAGTCACTGCCAGAGAGAGAGAGAGAGAGAGAGAGACCTGAATCCAATACCTGACCTTTACAACACAATTCCATTTCGCAAAGTGTTTTAAAGATCTCATCTCATTCCAATGCAAAACGAAAACAAGTTTTGGCCCCATAAAAGTTGTCGTGAAATGGAATTATTGTTCTCCGGCCGGCTGTATAAATACTGTGTGGGAAAGGCAGTTAAATAATATTTTCCAAGGTGCAGAGAAAGATGCAAACTGGACATTCAAAGTACAGTCTGTGGCTTATCTTTACCACTTAAATTGTGTATTTGTCCTTGTCCTTCATAGAGATGAAATAATTTGCATGAGAGATCAGAATCCTACCGCTGCTTCTACAACACCTGTCACTTTACCCAGGTGGGTCGGTATCTTCATCTCAGACTTGTAGCTGGAGAACCTGAAGCACTACAGGGCAATGACTTGCCCAAGGTCCCAGAATGCATGGGAGAGCAAGGAGCAGAATCCAGATTCCCTGTCCCCTGCTCCACGCCTTGAACCCCACTCTATCTCAGCCCCCAGGTAGAGGATCTATCAGAAATGAAGCTGATCAGAACAGATGCGCCACATCTGACTGTAGCCTGATGGCTGGCCGGTAGGTCCTATACCCCATAATGATGATGGTTGGTTGGTTTTATAGCTTAGCCTGGTCACTTACTAATGCAATGTTGCAATTCTGTTGCAATTGTCAGGAATGCTCCCATATGTGCGACTTTGGCGCAGTGCAGGACTGGCTGCCATCCAGGCAGATCTATAAACATTTAATACCCTTGTAGGCTTGTCTGGAGTGAAAAACAATGTAAAAGACTCTTTATGTTTTTAGTTTGCGAGGCGGAGGGGAAAATAAAAGAATCAAAGTAGCCCCTGGAAATACAGAGCCCAGGATCTGGTCACCCCAAGAGGGAAAAGGTCCATCGGGCAGTGCTAAATTTGTGCCAGGGCTGAGCCCCGGCACCTCTGGGCTTGGCACATCAGTTATGAAAGTAAAAAAAATTGCTTGAGCCCTGGCACCTCTTGCATTACAAATTAAGCAGCACCCCAAGGTCACCTGCAGAGCTCCCTTCTCCTTCTCCCCTCTACGGAGGGGTTTCCAGCCACTTGCAGAGCTGACCCCTGGCTGTGTTGGGACCCCAGCCCTTTCCTGTTGCTGCCTTGCCTCTCCCCCTCCCCCATCAGAACAGCTCCTGCAGGAGCCCTGCTGCCTCTGGACCTTCCAGGCTCTCAGAAGGTGCAGAGAGGGGCCTCACAGCGCTGGGAAGCACCATGAACTCCCACGTGTACTGCCACCCAGAGATCTGCCCTGGCTGTAGAGCGCCCTGCGATCTTTCCTCCTGCCCTTACATGCCACGTGTGGAGGGAGGAAAGAGCATGTGGTTGAGCCCCGGCTCCCCACTCTCTCCCATCTTTGCTCCCCTCTGCCAGTGGAAGTGGGTGCAGAGGGGGTACATCTGGTGCCATCCATTTGGAAATGTTTTTCCAAACAAGCCACTGCCCTGAGTTCTGGTTCTCTGTCCCCTGCAGTTACTAGAGACTGAAGGGCCTCCCCCCCAACACGCTGCCTCTGCAGGGTTAAAGGAGGAATCGCGGAGATCAGAGGGAAGAGAGGTTGCTAATGGTTTCACAGCTCATTTTACAGTTTAATGAGTGCTTCTGGGCAGAGAGTGTCCACCCAGCAATGAAATGGGACCCAGGAAAACAATCCTGAGCTTGACATTCATCTTAGTGTAAATAATGAGATAAAAGCAGAGGCAGCTGTTTGATCTGAGAGGCTCAGGCAATTCCTGGAGACACACATGAAACCCAGCGTCTCCTGCCATCTTTGCAAATAAACTAACGTGACCCTGGAGAAGTAAATAATGTCCAAAGTGTCGAAGCTGGTTCCCTTTAACTAGTAGTCTGAGCTCCACTCCCCAGAGATGACAAGGTTTCTACCAAGTTCCCCGCAGGGACTCTCAGGCTCTGTAAGAGAGAATATTGTTAGATATTATCCAGTCCCTACATAGTTAAGTAGCTCATGAGCTAAGATGGCATCCAAATGCGTTGCAAAGTTCCTCTTGGCTAGAAGTGCCTGAAAAACAGTAGCCAGTGTTACAACCAAAGTTCTACCTTGTACCCGCATTTCATAAATTACTTTAGAGATGGAACTGGACCGACAGAGAATTGCTGTTTTGGCTGATTAGACTAGATAACCACTTGGAATTTCTTTTCTGTATTTAATAAAAGCACTTTGATGAAGTCATCTAACTGGATACTTGGAGATTTCACAATAAAGTATGTTACTAGCTAGCACAGACCTGCCTGGGAGCTAGTGGGAAGCATGCACCTGAGTTGCTGAAAAAATGGGGGTTTATAATGAATAATGAGCAGTCTGAACGTTACATTTAGTGTCTAGTGATTTTATGCTTTTCAGGCTGCAGGTTTTGGTCTCAGCTGATGATGGACACTAAAATCCACAGGCTGAAATGAAGAGAAGGCATTGCCCTGCTAGTAGCTATGCGTCTGAGCTGCAGAGGATGCTGCATGGCCCTGGGGACTGAACATGAGACGTGGGGCTCAGTGCCCGGTTCAGGTCAGTTGGCAGTGCCCAACCCGTGTTACCGTCTGATGCTACTCAGTGGCTTACAGGTCCAACTCCACCACGGTTGGCCCTTTCCGAAGTCACAGCAAAGAGACTGAGAACTGAACAGGTCATGGAGACTGAAGTCCCTTCTCACTCCAGAGGTGGCATCTCTAAGGGTCTGTCCATACTGCCAGCAGATCTGTGATTGCAGCCTGGGTAGATGTCCCTGAGCTAGTTTGAGCTCGGGACCGCGTATACCAACAGCTGAGAAGCTGAGGGAGGGTGTCCAAGGCTGCCTAGGACCCTGGGTCAGTACTCAGGAGGTAGCCTAAGCTCCCATGGCTCCACTGCTGTCGGCACCCACGCTATGGATCAAAGCTAGCTTAGGTGCATCTGCACGTGCTCAGTCACACCCTGTGAGTGCAGTGTTTGGAGACATGCCCTGTCAGGACTGAGGCACATTAGCACGGCACAGTGGGGCAGCTTGCCTGGCTGCCCTTGTTTTATGCATACAAGGGTCTTCTATCTCCAGGGCCATCCACCCTGCTCCATAAAATTCATTACAAACCATTTGAAAGCAAAACCTAGACAGAAAACTGCAGCCCCCTGTATAGTTGGACAGGGAAGTCCCTGTTCCTCAGCCAGGCGCGTTACACTGGGACTGTGCTGAAAAGTACCCGGAGAGCAGCTTCCCATGTGCTTCCGCTTCGTAGCCCCATTTATCACACTGACAGTCTCCACAGGCATTTCAGTCAAACTTGTTTCCTATTTTGCTGAGATGGGAGCCAAAGATTCCACGGTGTGGGGCCAGCTGGCCGAGGAGCTACCAGCATCCCCATTACAGAGCCTCAGAGTTCTGGTTGTGGTTTTCCCATGTCTCCCAAAACATCTCTCGTCTGAGGAGGTTTTTCTTTTCCAGGCAGGCATTGGTCTATAAGCGGATCAAGCCCTTGTGTCTGATTCTCCCAAGAATGCCTTGGCAGCGGCCTTTCCAGAGTTTGTTTTCTTCGGCACGTCACAGCAGGGCAGGACTGTATTTTCCTCACTGTACGTTCTCTAGTCTCGCCTCAAATGCAGCCTGCCAGTTCTGGCCAGTTATTATCATCTGTTTGTATGACAGTAGCGCCCAGAGGACCCAGCTGGGATCAGGACCCCATTGTGCGAGGTGCTGTACAAACGCACTGTAGGAAACAGTGCTTGAAGAGCCGACAAGCTAAGTAAGCGATAGAGATGAAGGATGATTATCCCCAGGAAGCAAGGTGCAGACAGAATAAGTGACTTGCCCACAGCCACCCAAGTAGCTGTGGGGGAAAACGGAGAATTGAACCCCAATCTCCTGCATCCTAGCACAGTGTCAGTCACAAGCCCAGCCCACCTCTACTAGTATTTTCCTCTCTGCACATTTCGCTGTGCACACCAAAGCAGGTCATTCCTTCAGCCTGCTCTTTGACTTTCTGTAGCAGTGGCATTCACCCTTTGAGAACCACTTCGTCAGCACAAAGCCACAAATCCATCATGGCACAGCCAGAGAAGATGCTGTGATCTGTGGCATAAAGACATTTTCCCAGAGTTTTCTAAACACATTCACTTGACCTATTGTCCATCATTCCGCACCGAGCCTCTCTCTGGGATTGGCTAGTAGGGCTCCTGCCTTTCTATATTCATTGGATAATGGTGTTTGCAGTTCTAGTAAGGGAAGTAAGCAAAAGAGATAAATGTTACACAGGCAGGCAATATGATGGGTCCCATGCCAGAAGACCAGTCCCATGATATGAGCAGTTAGGGGTGTCTATAGTGTTAGTTGGGAAAAGATATCTTCTCACAGAAAATAAAATTGACAATGTGTTTTTGTTTTTTGTTAAAAAAAGATCATTTTGGATTAAAATGGGCATTTTCCCAAAAGCTAAAAACAACTCCGCTTTGTCAAAAAAGATTTCCATTAAAAAAAACAAACTTCAGATGGTAAGTTTTCAGCCAGCGCCAGTGAGCCAGGGGACTAGTTCTGTCACTGAAAGTCCTGTTGTTGGGATAGCTTCAGGACGATCATCCCTTCCCTTCAGAAAATCCCTTTCAGAAAACCTGCAGCACCACACGGAAAGCCAGTATTGTCCAGTCCCTTATTTTAAAAGCATCCTGCTGAGCTACCCCCACAAGCCTGTAGCATACAGCGTCACCACATTGCTCACCATCAGCTGTCTCCCTAGGTAAGGAAGTTGGGGGAGGGATAGCTCAGTGGTTTGAGCATTGGCCTGCTAAACCCAGGGTTGTGAGTTCAATCCTTGAGGGGGCCACTTAGGGATCTGGGGCAAAATTGGGGCAAAAATTGGTCCTGCTAGTGAAGGCAGGGGGCTGGACTCAATGACCCTTCGGGGTCCCTTCCAGCTCTATGAGATAGGTATATCTCAATTAAAAAAAAAAAAAAAAAGTGGGCACAGGGCTGGAGTAAGCGGACCAGAGACGCACTCAGCATGATATGCAGACGTAGGATGTTCCCATTGCCAGTCCCAGAGCCTAGCAATGCCATGAGCTCAAGCTCCTCAGGTTATTTTTTAGTCTATTTCACAAACACTAACTATCTTTCCTATATATTTTACAATGGCTTCACATTCCTTTCCAGGATACCTAGTCACTCTGCCTGCTAGCAGCAAACGCTGTCAGGGCTTGGCTACACTGGCAGATGTACAGCGCTGGGAGTTAAACCTGCCTTCGTACAGCTGAGTAGGGAAAGCGCTGCAGTCTGTCCACACTGCCAGCTGACAGCGCACTGTCGTGGCCACATTTGCGGCACTTGCAGCGGCATTGGGAGCGGTGCATTATGGACAGCTATCCCATAGAGCACCTCTTCCCTTTCTGGTGCCGTGGGTTGTGGGAAGGGGGCGGGGGATGCGGGGCATTCTGGGTCCTGTCCCAACGCCCCGTGATGCATCGCTTCACATCCCAGCAATCCCTGTGTTTCTGTCCATCTTTCAACACCATCTTTCAACGGTTTCTGTGCAGCGCGATCTGTGTGTTCCGTTTTGGTCTGTGGGAAATGGAGCCCGAACTGCTGAGTATGATGACGAGTCTCGCCAGCACGTCACGTTTGGCAGTCGAGCTATTCCTTAAGATCCAAAGTGACAGTGAGGAATCCGACGATGATAGCGAGTCGCGTAATGTGTACGACACGAAATTGCTTGTGGCATTCACGGACATGCTCAGCACCTTGGAACGCCGCTTTTGGGCTCGGGAAACAAGCACTGAGTGGTGGGATCACATCGTCATGCAAGTCTGGGATGACGAGCAGTGGCTGCAGAACTTTCGGATGAGAAAAGCCACTTTCATGGGACTGTGTGAGGAGCTCGCCCCCACCCTGCGGCGCAAGGACACGAGATTGAGAGCTGCCCTGCCGGTGGAGANTCCCGGAAAGGTGCATGATCCATTTAGGACGAAAGAATCCCATGCACTGCTATAGACTAAGGACCGAATGGCTGGGCAGCAGTTCTGCAGAAAAGGACCTAGGGGTTACGGTGGACGAAAAGCTGAATATGAGTCAACAGTGTGCCCTTGTTGCCAAGAAGGCTAATGGCAGTTTGGGTTGTATAAGTAGGGGCATTTCCAGCAGATCGAGGGATGTGATCATTCCCCTCTACTCAGCACTGGTGAGGCCTCATTTGGAGTACTGTGTCCAGTTTTGGGCCCCACACTACAAGAAGGATGTGGATAAATTGGAGAGAGTCCAGCGGAGGGCAACAAAAATGATTAGGGGGCTGGAGCACATGACTTACGAGGAGAGGCTGAGGGAACTGGGATTGTTTAGTCTGCAGAAGAGAAGAATGAGGGGCAATTTGATAGCTGCTTTCAACTACCTGAAAGGGGGTTCCAAAGAGGATGGATCTAGACTGTTCTCAGTGATAGAAGATGACAGAACAAGGAGTAATGGTCTCAAGTTGCAGAGGGGGAGGTTTAGGTTGGACATTAGGAAAAACTTTTTCACTAGTAGGGTGGTGAAGAACTGGAATGGGTTACCTAGGGAGGTAGTGGAATCTCCTTCCTTAGAGGTTTTTAAGGTCAGGCTTGACAATGCCCTGGCTGGGCTGATTTAGTTGGGTTTGGTCCTGCTTTGAGCAGGGGGTTGGACTAGATGACCTCCTGAGGTCCCTTCCAACCCTGAGATTCTATGATTCTATGATTCTATGATCTTTCGGAACAGTGGCCTGTTCAGGAAGCTGCAGGCCGGGACTTTTTTCCCCGATAGGAAGATCACAGTAGGGGAAGTCGAAATGCCCATTGTGATCCTTGGAGACCCCGCTTACCCGTTAATGCCGTGGCTCATGAAACCCTACACAGGGAGCCTTGATAGCAGCAAGGAACGGTTCAACTACAGGCTGAGCCAGGAGGAAGGTAGCCAGTCGATGTGATAGACCACATCAATGCGCTATTCCACATCTAGGCATGCATGTAGCCCTAACCCTCCTCTCCCAAAGAGCCCGCACCAAAATAATTCCTTCCCAAAAAGAAAAGCCGCTTACCGGGAACCTGCTCTTCTGCTTGTCCTCCACCAATTACCGGCCGCTGCGACTGGCTACCTTCCTCCTGGCTCGAGAAGAGCTCCTGGCTGCATGCCTCCAGGGATTCCGGGGTGTCTCTCCCCGCCCCAGCACCCTCACTCCCGCTTTCCTCCTCCTCCCCCCGCTCTGAAGTGTCCATGGTGGTGCTCGGAGTGGAGGTGGGGTCACCCCCAAGTATCGCGTCCAGCTCTTTGTAGAATCGGCAGGTCATGGGGGGAGCACCCGAGCGGCCGTTTGCCTCGCGGGCTTTGCGGTAGGCATTCCGCAGCTCCTTCACTTTAATCCTGCACTGCAGAGCATCCCGGTCATGGCCCCTTTCAATCATGGCCCTTGATATCTGCCCGAAGGTATCGTAATTCCTACGGCTGGAGCGCAGCTGGTTCTGGACAGCTTCCTCCCCCCAAACACTGATGAGGTCCAGCAACTCGCCATTGCTCCATGCTGGGGCTTGGCTGGCGCGTGGAGGCATGGTCACCTGGAAAGATTCGCTGATACCACTCCACGCCTGGCTGGCTGAGCAAACAGGAAGGGGATTTTTAAAATTCCAGGGGAATATAGAGGGCGGGTCTGACGGTTGGTCACCTGAGGCCAGGGCAGTAGAGTTCGAACTGATGACCAGAGTGGCTAGAACAGGCATTGTGGGATACTGCCGAATACTTCTGGAGGCCAATCAGAGCGCATTGGGCGGCCACACTGGCGCCGCAGCGGCAGCGCAATACTCTTTATTCCTCTCGGGGAGGTGGACTACAAGCAGCACTGTAGTCGCGGAGATACAGCGCTGTACGTGCCTTGCCAGTGTGGACGGGGAGTGAGGTACAGCGCTGTGGGTGGCTTTATTGCGCTGCAACTCGCAAGTGTAGCCAAGGCCTTAGAGACAACACATTCCACTTCCCATACAGATTCTGCCGCTCCATACTTCTGGCAGGGAAAATTATTAACAAGTTTCTTGCTCCTCATTGGAAAGCAATGATACTGTAAGTGTAACCAGATGCTGGTTTGCTGCAAACGCCAGTGTCTCTTGTCAAGCGCTGTGGAATTTTGGATCTCCACAGCACTCTTTCCTGTTCGGCAAGCACCATACAACTGTCCGCCAGCCTATTCAAGTGTTTCCTTCTTCGTGCTTGTTCTGCGTGAGATCATGGCACCTTAATTCCTCATCGCAGGCTCTGAAAAACTAAGCAAAGTTGGGCCTGGTCTGTGCTTGGATGGAAGCCTAAGGGTGAACCGCAAGTGGTGCTGTTTTCTGCAGCGCAGACTTTCTCTGGGAGTGAGTGTAGTGCTGTCTTTTGGGGGTGAGACATCAAAGTGGGGGCACAGGCAGCTTCCGGTCATTGGGGAACAAATGGCTTTTCCCCCCCAAGCATCAAGGGGGTACAGGTTCCTGGGCAAATCTCAGCTTGGGTGAGCCTGTGCAGAATGGCTCCTGTGTGCCGTTCCAGTATCCAGCAGAGCAATTCCTGCGACTTGTCCCAGGACACCCCTCATGTCTGCGATGGAGCTGGGCATCGAGCTCTGCACTCCCACACTCCACGCCGATCTCTGCCTCACCAGACAGGTACATTAGATAAGTATCTCCTACCGAACCCCATTTGTCAGTTTCTGACTCTGGGTGGACAGGACTGAGGGAGATGAGACAGGGAGCAGCTTTGTAGGAGCCGCATGAGCTGAGGACACAACTTGGGACAACGGGCCCTTCTTCTGTGAGGCTGAGATACGGTCGTAGGTCGAAGTAACTGGAAGCAACACAGGGCTAGCACTCTAGAACCACTGAGCTGAGTGAAGTATGCAGCATCCCCGGGGACCAGCCCATCTGATTTTTAAAAAAACAATGTTTTTCATCAGCATTACCAGGCAACTGGGGACAGCAGGATGTACTGAATGGGAAGCTGATGCAAATGTTTTGTTTACAACATGCTCTAAAGCTAGCCGGTTTGTGAGCAGCCTTTGGCGCAAGTATTATACCCCACTACGGATGTTTGTTTAATGCAAAGAATCGTAGCCTTTATCCCTACCTAGGATAGGAGTGATGTTGAGAAAGTGGATAAGGAAAAGCTATTTACTTATTCCCATAATACAAGAACTAGCGGTCACCAAATGAAATTAATAGGCAGCAGGTTTAAAACAAATAAAAGGAAGTTCTTCTTCACGCAGCACACAGTCAACTTGTGGAACTCCTTACCTGAGGAGGTGGTGAAGGCTAGGACTATAACAATGTTTAAAAGGGGACTGGATAAAGTCATGGTGGCTAGGTCCATAAATGGCTATTAGCCAGGATGGGTAAGGAAAGGTGTCCCTAGCCTCTGTTCGTCAGAGGATGGAGAAGGATGGCAGGAGAGAGATCACTTGATCATTGCCTGTTAGGTTCACTCCCTCTGGGGCACCTGGCATTGGCCACTGTCGGTAGACAGGCCGTACCGGGTCAGACCAAAGGTCCATCTAGCCCAGTATCTTTCTTATGTTCTTATGTTAGGAGTGAGAGTCAAGAATAGCTCCCTAGCTCAGGGCAGGTGCTGAGGTTACTTTCCAGGAGCCAGCTGCCATGTGCATCTAGCTGCATCCCACATTGCAGTACACAGACTGCAGCGTCTGTCCTGAGGCTGTAGGTCTGTAATTGGATAATGTAAGACAGATACAAGGGAGAAGCAGCTAGTTACGAACAGGTGATGAGTGTGGCGTAAATGCCCAGAGTAGCAGACAGCCCTACACAAGATTTGAGTCACATTTTCAAAAGAATCCAGCAATCATTTAGGCACCAAAATGAGGCAGACCCAAAATAAGGTGCCTCACTAGGAGCTGAGCTCTTGAAAATTTGGTTCTAGTTGTGAGTTCTGAGCACTTGAATAGCTGACCTTCCTATAGACAAATACTGTCTAGATTCCGCGACTGAATTCTGAACAGACCATCTCTGCTTGTGAAAGACCCCTAGAGCAGCGAAGTGGGATTGATTTCTGACAGGGGAAAGCTCTCTAGGGAGATCTGACTATTGTCAGAGTGCAGCAATGGGAGAAGTTTGTGGAAGGAAGGTGTGTTCTTTCTACATGAAGGAGGAAACGTGTCAATACATTACAATAAGCAGAAAGCTTGTCTAATTGGTACTGGTGGTGACTGGGTGAGACAAATGTCTGCAAACCCAGGGAACGTAGCTTCATCACACATATGTTTTCCATTATAGAAAACACAACAGAAAGATTAGGGTCTAAACACTATAGAGGAACTGGCTGGTGAGATTTCTGACATCACGTCTAATAAGGTTGCATTGGATAGAAAAGCAAAGTATGTCCTGTTTTCTCTGCAAAAACAGAAGGGAAAAATACCAAATCTATACCAAACCAGCTGAGAAAGCCCAAGTGTTTCATACTGGGGTTGAGACCCAGATGGCCTTTCCCCTCTTGCCAAATGCAAAACAGATAAAAATTCAAATCCTTGGAGCCATGTCTCTGTAGTAGAATATGTCATAAGGCTATTCTCATATGGGCTCTTTACATTAGAACATTTACAGTGTTACCAGGTGTTGCTAGGAGAGCCCAAGATGAAGCTGTAATGTCATTCAGTTATTCATGTGTTCTGTGTGCCTGAGATTCGTTGGACAGCAGCATCTCTGAATCAGAGGGAGGAAGGGACAGATCCTTCGGTCTGAAAAGTACCTTATGGAAACCTTGAAAACACAAGGTGAAATCCTGGCCCCGTTGAAGCAAAATTCCCTTAACTTCAATGAGGCCAGGATTTCACCTACATTGTTCACTAGTGAACACTAGTGCTGGTGAAAGGTGCTGTTGAGTCCCCTCTGTTTACCCACTTACCAGGTCCCGCACAGGCAGTACCGCCTGTATGTAGCTCAGTGTATTACATGCTGTACAAGACACTCAAGTTCCATTTGGCTGGACTGCCTAGTCCCGGCATGTTACAGGAAGTTGAAGAAGTTGACAGCATTGTACATGTTCTTTCAGAGCCTGTCAGTAACGATTTAATACACATACTTAGTGCTGCTCCACACAGCTGTGCCAAGAGTCTGACAGTGGTAGAGTGAAGAGAAAGAGAATGCCAAAGGGATATGTACAGCACACACAACAAGTTAGGATCCCAAATCAGTCACAGATACGTGCAGGCTTTAAAATTACCACTGTAAAACCGGATTGGCTCATTCCTTAATACATGGAACCTTGCAAATAATGCCCTAAACTTCATGACTAAGAACAATGCAGATTATCTGACAGATGATTTGTTGTGATACATAGATTAGATACAGGATGAGCCCCAAGTTGTCGATACCAAACTCACCCGTAGGGGAACTGAGCTTTCTAAGGCTCCTTTACGATTGCAAGTGCTACTTTCTGTGGGATTGTTACTGAAGAGAACCCCAAGGAATGGTGCATTCCACCGTGCCCTCTCTGTTTAGATCTAAAAAGAGAGCACTGCCTCCTTTAAGCCATTACCTTCGGTACTTGGTTTGAATACCCAGGTGGGAGATGGTTGCTATCTGACAAGGTTTGCCTGTTGTGACAAAGCTCTGTCCTTGTCTCCGTGGGTCCTGCATTTCCTGGCGGATTTCGCTAGCCTCAGAGGCTCACTGTGACCCTCCACATAGCCCTTCTCTCTCTAGAGGCGAGGGTCACAGCCTACTGAGCCATTTTCATCATAAGCCAGCAAAGGAGATGAGGAGAAGCCACCCTCCCTTGCACAGTCTCTGTCTCCCAGTCTCAGTGATTAATCAGGGGGCAAAGGGAGGAGCCCAGGCCCACCCTCTACTCCGGGCTCCAGCCCAGGGACCCTAATAGTATCAGCTATGGTAGCTGACTTTTTAGAAACAAGATGTGTACAATTCCCTGGGCCACTTCCTCAAGATCCACTTCACCCTTACCTCAGGGCCTCCTTCCTTGTGCCTGATATGGTGTGTACTGCTCAGTCTCTTCAACACTGCAACTTCCTCCTGGCATGCACGCCCACCTGACTAACTGGGAGGCTTTTAACTAGTTTCAGCCAGCCCCTGATTGGCTTCAGGTGTCCCAATCAACCTAGCTGTCCTCCCTGCCTTCTGGAAAGATCTTAATTGGCCCCAGGTGTCTTAATTGACCTGGAGCAGTTGCCATTTGCTTATCCTGGGAACAGGGATTTGTTTAGCCTGTGGCTAATATATCTGTTTCCCATTACTTTACTATAGCCATCTGGCCTTGCCCCATCACATTGTGTACATTGTGTAATCTATCACTGACCTCGATGAGCCATGGCCCAGACTCATCACTGCCATAAGGGGTGCATCTCCATGCGCTTCCCTGGAGCGACACCCACTCAACCCAAAGGTGAACTTGGTACCTTGTTTCGCTTTCTAGTCTTTTGTGCCTGCTGATACAAATTCATTCAAAATATGGGTGATAGCACAATTTAAAAGACTAAAAAAATAAAGACTTCAGCATCTCCACTGAAGGTAGGACAAGAAGAAACGGTCTTAATCTGCAGCCAGGGAGATTGAGGTTAGATATTAGGAAAAACTTTAACTCTAAGAATAGCTAGAGCTGGATTAGGCTTCCAAGGAAGGTTGTGGAATCGCTGTCATTGAAGGTGTTTAAGAACAGGTTGGACAAACCTGTCAGGGATGGACCAGGCTTACTTGGCCCTGCCTCTGTGCAGGGGACTGGACTGGATCTCGAGATCCCTTTCAGTCCTATATATTTCTATAATTCTATGTTGATGTATTAAACAAACAGCACCATGAAACCTCCAAACCATTAGCATTGACATATGCACTTGTCCATGCTGGAAGTGTTGACTTCATCAGAGCTGGCCAGAGGATGATCATTCTGTTTCACAGCAACTTTTGAGGTTTCAAAATCTGTAGTTTCACAGTGGAGCAACAGCAAAGCCTTTGAACGTTTTTGCATAATGGAATTGTATTGAAATGTCCGTTTTCAGATCTTGTTTGCAGTGTTGCTGGAGCCGTGTTGGTGAGGTAATATCCTTTACTGGACCAACCTCTGTTGGAGAAACAGTCAAGCTTTCCCATCTCTGTGTTCACTTGAAAGCTTGTCTGTTTCACCAACCAAAGCTGGTCCAATCCAAGATATTACCTACCGCACCTTGTCTCTCTGTTTTCAGAGTGACAGCCTGAGCTTTTCGATTGGGATTTTCTCTCTCTGGTCAGAAGTGATCAGAGAGCCCTGGACCAAAAAACTTTGATGAAAATTTCATCAAAACCGATACATCTCCACCAAACATTTTGGCTTTGATGAAAGAGCATATTTTGATGAAATTTCATTTGGTTTAAAATGACCCGATTGGCACTAGACTTCAAACATACATGCAGACACAGCTGCAAAATTCTGCCTCCCTAATAGGGAAGCAAAGAGAAATGGACCAATCCTGGCACCAGTGGAGTCACTGGCAAAAACCTCCTTGATCTGAGTGGCACGAGGATGTGTCCCTTTGTGATTACTAATGAAGGCTACAACCATAGGGCCCAATGTAGCCAGTCCAAGAACCTCTCTGTAGCCCTGGGACTGAGTAAGGGTTTGCAGTGTCAGGCCCATACCCAGCCAATGAACATACTGTGCAGTCCTGACAGCGAGGGAGGGAAGTTAGTTTGGGCCAGATGTGGATAAAGAAAGAGCTTTGTCTGTGTGCCGATGTCTGTCTGGAGGCTTCCTCCAGGGGGCCAGCAGGGAATTTGCATCTTGTTCCAACAGTTCATTCACCGAGTCTCTTTGACACATTTATAAGCTGGCTTTTGAGAGTGATGCAATCATGAAGCTGCTGGACAAACACTGAGCTTACTCAGTGGGCGGATTCACACATCTATGGAGGACTTTCCAGTCGGGTAAAATATTTTTTATGCATGCATGCACTCTATCTCTCACTCCCCAATTCACTTCTTTTCTCTTTCCACCCACGTCTTCCTCCCTCCCTTCCAGGTATTCCATCTAACTCATGGCACCGGCTCTGAGCCAGGAAAGCACTTCAGCACCTGCTTGCATCAACGTCAATGGGACTTAAGTACATGCTGAAAGATAAGCACGTGCTTAAGTGTTTTCCTGAATCTTGGCCTCAGCTACTTCAGCCCAACCTGTGCCTTAAACCAAAACAGAGCTAATAAAATAAACACCTGGGTCCTTGGGGGGAAAAAAAGCCAGCTCAGGTAATACCTGGGTGAAAACATTCCCCAGATCCCCTCAGCAGCCCAGTTACCAGAATGGTGAACACTTTGCTTTTGAGGCCTCTTTGCAGACTCCATGGTAAATCTTCCTAACATCGTGCTAAGTGGGAGCCAGACTTTAGAGATGAAGTTACTCTTTAGCAGAGACTTTCATCTAATCCAGCACTCATTTAAGTCACTGGGAGACTTTCCACTGGCTTCAAGGGTCATTGGTTCAGGGCTTAATGGAGACTTTTGTTGGTACCCTTATGGTGTCCACAGATGGCAGATCTCCCGGGTGAAGGCAAAGGGACCTTTGCCTCAGCTGGCAGGAGCTATGACGGGCTAGTGTCAGCTGGAAATCGCCCTGTGTAGATCTTACAAGCCATGTGGAGTATTAGCTCTGTGATACTGCTGGTAAAGCCGATATAAAGGTGATAAACTGTTTAATCCTTATCCCATGCCCTGATACATCATGTTCAGGCTGATGGCAACTCACGCATGCAAAAGAACCTTAATTAAGTGTTTAGGGCTCACACATCCAGCTCTGTTCCCATTAATCCTTAACAAATGCACCCCAGGATAAGGCATTATCTGTGATGTAAAGCAGATAAATCTGCTGCTGGCATTTAGCAGAAAGAATATAACATCTGAGGGTTGCGGAAGCTCAGCTGGCACATGAGCTCTTTCTGGCTTCAAACAATTTCTCATGGGCTCAAGGAGTTCTGCTGAGACCACAAAAACGTGGAAACCTACAGCGCCTGTTTCAAAACTCTCAGGCAATTGCACATAGGGCCAGAGCCACAGCTGGTGTAAACCCAAAGTCAGTGCAGCTCCATTAATGTACACCAGCTGAGGATCTTGGCCAAAGAATTCTACCTCTCTAACACTGCGCACAGACTGAGTCGCCAGCAACTTAGTAACAAGGGAAAACTGATTTCTCAAGCACTGAGACAAATTCTGCTCTCATATATTCCATTGCAAATCTGGAGCAATTCCGCTGAACTCAGTGGAGTAATTCCACATTCACACAGGTGTAATTGGGAGCAGAATTTGGCCCATTGTGTTTTAACACAACTGTGATTTCTAATTTAATTTCCCAGTTGACACATATTGTGTTAAGGCTCGGGATCTTGGAGAGGGGATTGTAAGACAATTATAAAAGATTAAACGACAGTTCACTCTTAAGAATCAAAGATCTTGGGTTTGATTCTCCACTGCCATAGACCTTGCAAAGCGAGTCTAACACTTCATTCTGATTTGGGGGCATTTTACACCCACTCTGCAGAGGTGTAAATGATGGGAAGGAATAAGCCCCCCACCTCCGTTTTTAAGCACATTTAGGGTTAGCAATAAAAAAAGAGGGAAACAAAATACAGGGAATACGTAAATATCGATACAGAAGCAGAGGGATTTCAGTGCAGCTTCTCTTCATAAGGCTAGCAGCCACCCTTGAGAAAACCTCTTTGTTAATTCTCTTGGCTGCATCAGTCATAGGGACGTAGGATTTGCCACCAGAACAGACCATTGGTCCTCCTAGATGAAGTTCCGGTAGAATCCTTTGATCTGCCTATTGGTTCCTTCCATGGGTCTCTGTTAGCTCCGAATAGAAGAGGTGTACTGCGAGGAGCCAATGGGCTGGTCCAAACCCAGTTGTCAACAGGAATCACTAATAAAAAGATGAAATGATCTAACTAGAATTTCCAGTAGTAATCTTCAGCCAGATCCTCAGAGGGGAAAATCTGACTTGATTGACATGTATTTTCATCCTGATTCAGGATGGGGAAAAAATCAAAATATTGAAATTTTTCATCAAACCTAAAGTTCTGCACTATTTGGAATTGGAAATATTGAAGGTTTCTTTTTGGCTCAGTTCAACATTGAACTGCATCTACCTGAGCTACAGTGCCTAATGGGAGTTGTGTTTTGGGTGCTTCATGCCCTTATTTCCTTTTATGGGCTGGGCTCACTGGCGGGATTACATCTCCTATGATTCATTTTGATTCTCTTGACACAAAGCTGAAAAAAAAAAATTGGGGAAAAAAGTCTAAATTTTGATTTGCAGAAACTGCATTTCCTGTCAAAAAAACGTATCGATGGAAAATTCCTCACTAGCTCTACTTTAGCAGAAAGCAACTCCAACCCCCAGATCATGCACCTGGCCCATCGACCAGGAATTCCTGGCTTCTGGTCCCCGGTTTGTCATTTAAACCATCCTGCTTAAAATATCGGACAATGAGATCTCATGCGAAAGTCAGAGTAGCCCGCAGCCACTGTTCCCTTCTTTCATTTGCTGTCTTTGTTTTTACTCACATCTTCAACAGGAACAGTGTTGATGGTACTGGGTTATCTTAGCAGCAAGAGGTCGCTTGACTGGTTATCATACATCTTGACTTGGCTTTGGCATTCAACAAGCTGCAGACACCATTCGTTGCTCTGTACATTCCCTTGCCATGGACATCATCCTTTAAATAAACTCTCAGGGAGTAAAATTCTGAATGAACTGGTCAGGGCTGGGGAGAGCTGCAGAATCTGCACGTCCGGCCATTCTCCCAGCAAGATTTGCATCATTCAGCAGCTTTCCCTCTGGCCAGTTAGAAACAGGGTTGATGGATTAGGAAGGTGAGTTCAGCCTAAACCTCCTTGGCTGAGTAGCATGTTGGCTTTGAGATACATTTGGAAAAGCCCAGCCTCTTTTGCACCTGCAAAGTGAATTGGAGATGCATAAACCTGAGGCTTGTGCCTCTAGCTACCTGATTCTGGGTGTAAGTCAGCTTAGGCCCTGCATTGAGGAAATTGGCACTGTTGCTGGTACATTGGTGGTTATACCCGGTCTGAATTTCCTTCATGTAGACAGGGCTGCTGTTAGAGGTGCAAGTTCTCTGGTTTGCATCTGCAATTCATTCTGAAGGTCCAAATTTAGCTGGTACAAATTGACACTGCAAAATGGAGGCTGAGCTTCGTTCCTTTTGGAAATACACCCCTTTGTGTGTAATGCTGGCTCCCTGAGCGGATAAGGGTCCTGCTAACAGAGCTTTCCTTTAGCTCACATGATACAGGGGCCTGTGACATTGGCGGTTAAGGAGCAGAGTTCTAATCCTGCTTCCCCATGTGTGATTTATAATTGTGTCTTGTGTGCAAAGCGTGAATTCCCCCCGTAGCTGGCTGCAGTACTGGATCACAGGTTGGGGGAAGATGAGAACAATCATCCAAGCCTTGATAGGGAAGAGTGGGGGGACTCCTGAAGAAGTGGTGTCTTGATTTCCAGCATCACCAAGCTCACCATGTTCAAATCCCTCCAGCAGCTGCGTGAGGGGGATGCTGTGCTGTGGTAAAAAGAGGCTTTGTATAGCTGGGAACTCTTCCCCCGCCCTTCTTCTTGGCATGTTCTTTGCATATTTGCTACTAAGAGCAAGTGATAAAAGTTGACACCCTACAGGAATTACAGCAGAGTTTCCTTTTGCTCCTTCGTAGTTTACTCTTGGAATAATTCAAGAAGGGACGTAAGTGGAAGATGTTTGTGTCTCGTCATCTCACACCTTCATGATGGGCCAGGGCTCAAAGAACTCCCCGCTCCTTCCACACTCAGCAGTGAGCCACAGCTCCCGCATACGCCATCTTCCCTCCGGGACAGCCAGCGCTCCTGGTGCCAATTTTCAGAGCTATTCCTGAAAGCAGGAGCACTACAGCCAGCAATGACATCAAAGCACTGGGCATGACACCATCCGTTAGCCTGCTTTGCATGACATGGGTTTGAGAGGCCCCAGCATGCTAGATGCTGCACATACACATGGCAAGAGACAGTCCTTGCCATGAAGAGCCGACACTCTTAGACAAGACAGACAAAGGACGGAGGATGATCCCTGTGACGGGTTGGATCACAGAAACCCACTTGGGAACTGCCAGCTGATGTGCAAAGGCTACTTCTGTTTCTGTTCTCCCTGCCAGCTCGGTGGCTTCAGCTCCCTGTCTTGGTGAAGCCAGACACACCCGTCTGCTCCATCACAGACTCAGGGTCTGAACAACCTGTCCCAAAGCTGCAGGTTTACCTGAGAACAGCTCACAGAAGTCTGCTTGCCCTTAGCACTCAGATGCCCAATTCCCAATGGGGTCTAAACCCAAATAAATCCGTTTTACCCTGTATAAAGCTTATACAGGGTAAACTCATAAATTGTTCGCCCTCTATAACACTGAGAGAGATATGCACAGTTGTTTGCTCCCCCAGGTATTAATACATACTCTGAGTTAATTAATAAGTAGAAAGTGATTTTATTAAATACAGAAAGTAGGATTTAAGTGATTCCAAGTAGTAACAGACAGAACAAAGTAAGTTACCCAGCAAAATAAAATAAAATGCGCAAATCTATGTCTAATCAAACTGAATACAGATAATCTCACCCTCAGAGATGCTTCAGTAAGTTTTTTCTCAGACTGGACACCTTCCAGGCCTGGGCACAATTCTTTCCCCTGGTACAGCTCTTGTTCCAGCTCAGGTGATAGCTAGGGGATTCTTCATGATGGCTCCTCTCCCTCTCTGTTCTCTTCCACCCCTTTATATATCTTTTGCATAAGGCGGGAATCCTTTGTCCCTCTGGGTTCCCCCACCCCTCACTGGAAAAGCACCAGGTTAAAGATGGATTCCAGTTCAGGTGACATGATCACATGTCACTGCAAGGCTTCATTACTCACTTGCCAGCACACACATATACAGGAAGACTCACAGGTAAATACAGCCATCTGCAGACAATGGCTCTGGTTAATGGGAGTCATCAAGATTCCAAACCACCATTAATGGCCCACACTTTGCATAATTACAATAGGCCCTCAGAGTTATATTTTATACTTCTAGTTTTAGATACAAGCGTGGTGCATTTATACAAATAGGATGATCACTCTCAGTAGATTATAAGCTTTGTGATGATACCTTTTGCATGAAGCATATTCCAGTTACATTATACTCACTTCTTATCATGTTTTTATAAAACTATTCCAATTACATTATATTCACTTATTATCATGTTTTTACAAAATCACATAGACTGCACAACGTCACAATCCCATTTTACAGATGAAGAATGGAGACAGAGAGAGATTATATGATTTATCCAAGGTCATATGGGAACTTTATGTCAAAGCAGGGAAGTGAACCCAGACATCCTTAGTTACAGGCCAGAGCCTGAACCACAAGCTCATCCCTCCTCTGATAGGAAGCTAGTACTGCAGGGAACCTGGAATTAACATGCTGGCAGCTGGGTTAGGACATCCAAGTATCTTTGCTGAATACAAAGCGTATGGTAAAAACGGGGAATAAGTTCAAGTCATAAAACTCAGAAGCAGAGCTAGTTTTGCACACCACAACGTCTCAGGGTTTGGGTTCTGGCATTTTGTCTTGGGTCTGCAGGCAGTAGAAACTTTTAATTTAAGTCTGCCCCCCTTCATGTCAATCAAGAACTATGAAAAAGGCCGTAAAACTTCCCAGACAGCTAGCCAGGATTGGTACAAGCGCATTGGCACAATCCGATGATGCTGTCTCTAACCATTGCTCAGTTTCGCAGAGACACCCAAGACCTTAGGAAAGCATTAGCCAGTTATAGCCCAATTGTGGGATGCTTGCCCTGTGTCCATAGAAATGAAATCCCGTCAGCTCTCCCTGCACATCACTAACCATCGCCTGCTGCCTGGGGAACAAGTGAGGGTGATGGGCAATCCCATTCAGTTCTACCGGACCTCCTGTACAGAGCACTGCTGAGGGGCTGCTGGCAGCAAGCACTGAGAACAAAACAATTCACTCTCTGCCCTCCCGCTCATGCGTCCATGCACGCCCTCGCTCTCACACACGGCAAACACACACACGGGCCTGATTCTCCACTGCCCTGCACCGTGTGGGGTCATTGACACCGGTGCAAAGTGGGTGTGAACTGCTACCCCATCAGTCTGGCAGTGCTTTACACCCACTTTGCACTGGTCTAACTGAGCAGACACAAGGGCCTGATTTGCCCGGCCGGGTCTGCCGGCCCAGCTCCGTTGGTCAGGGGTGCGACAAGGTGCAATTTGTGAGCCCCGTGGCTATGCCGGGAGATGCCCCTAGCAGCACAGACACAGCTGTGTCAGCAAAACTGGGCTTGTTTCACGCAGAGGGGCAGGAGCTAGCAGTGCCAGCCAAACGCCATGTGGCTGGTATAAGCACCGTCCCCACACAGCGTGCCGTGCTGGTACAGGAGGCGGCACAGCTCCTCCAGCAGGCCTGGCCTTACATTTAGGCTCGTTGACACACCGCTCTGAAAGCACAAGGAGGCCTTAAAATGGGAGTAAGTTACATTTGCCCTCCCTCCAAGGCCCCTTTTCAGCGGCCTTAGCGTAAATGGGAATCACCCCAAAGTGCAGAGCAGAGAATCAGGCCCAGCCTCTTCCACATGTTTTACACACACACACACACACACACTCACACTCAAGTTGTCAGACCCCCTTACTGATATTGTTGGGCAGTGGCGCATGCTACCCACATGGGACCGGTCATGTGAGCAGCTGCTCACCACTGCCTGTAAAGGGTTCGCCCACTGGCCCTTGGCTCGCTAGACTATTGTTACTACAACGCCCATGCAGGAGGGCTTGCCCCACGGTGGAATCTGGGCACACATCACGTGGCATGCAGTTGGGTCAGTTCGCTGCGTCAGTCCAGGAGCTACACACACAAATGTGAAATCAGCCCAATCTGCAGAAGCGTCTGTGCTGAGTGCCTGGGCTGCGGAAGGGGGTCCCTCTTCCCTTCGACTAGACCTCAGGCTGTTAACCTTTCACTATGGGAATGGTTCCTCGTGGCGCCGGAGGAGATGTTTATTTCATTACAGTCTCGCTCTCTGGAGATAACTGATCGGGTGATGAGCTCATTCACCCACAGTGGTGGAAGAAACAAAAGTTCTGACAGTAAAAAAACACCCCAGGAATCTGATAATATCTTGGGCTTTTCCTCCTGGCTGGTGAATGCTTTGCATTTCCCCTGGTGCTGCTGGGACACAGAGACTTGAATCCCTGGTAAAGCCCATTAAAGCTTTTCACTTCAATTAGCTATGTAAAGCATGCAGCAAAAAATACACAGGCAGTGTGTGGAAATGCTTTTATTCCAAAGAGCTATTGACACAGCCCAGGTGGGGGCAGGAAGAAACAGTGTTAGAGGGCCTTGTGGTTTAGGCTACTGCCCCAAAGACTGATCGGACAAGTAAATCCTACCTGGCTGTGGGGAGATTGCTTCCCCATAGGCCACTGGCATTTGGCACAAGGGGTTAGGAATGGAGCTAGCTAAATGAGTTCTATAAAAATCCAAAGCTGTCAAAGAATCAGACCATTTACTCGCCAGGGTTTGCTGGAACCTGATGCTAGGAATGGGATTGCCTGTTGGTGAAAGAGAACCAATCACATACTTCCAGCAGTACAGGTCTGTCTCATCTTACGCGCATTTAACATGCGCGATTTCGGCTTTACGCGGTCGGCAAAAACAAAAAAAGAGAGAAAAATAGCAATTTATGTACTGTTCCTGTAGTGCGGGTGATTCCGCCCGCCATTACACTCAATGGGATTTCGACTATACGCGGTTTTCGCTTTACGCGCTAACCGCGGAACGTAACCCCAGCGTAAGATGAGACAGACCTGTATAGCAACCCCCCCACAGAGAGATGCTGCCTCTGAGAGAAATTAAATGTGTGCTTAGGGTCACTGGCGAAGAGGAATTGACTGGACTGGAATAGCCATGAGTGCTGTTGTGCAGAACGGCTTGGGGCAGGGGAAGGCCAGGGCAGGGAGCTGAGAGGGAGGAGACAGAGGGACAGGCGAACCCGCGACGAGCACTGAGTGGGTGAAGACACAAAGGTAGTTGGAGAGGCAGGGTTTGGGTGGTGCAAGGGAGCTTAAGCAGGGACACAGGACATAGGGATGGCCAGACTCAATCAGAGCTGAGGCCCATCTAGACCAGTCCTCTGTCTCCAACAGTGGCCAGCACCAGGTGCTTCAAGGTGTAAGAACCCCAAAGTAGCAGATGTGGAATAGTCTCCCCCCTCCGGGTCTCTAATAGAGATCAGCTTAAACTCTGAAGCAGAAGCTTTCATATCTCTGCAAAATATGTTTTCATTAACTTCCCCAACTCTGGCCATTCCTGTTATTCCTGGATAATCCTGTTATCCAGAATGGGACAATTGAGGCTAAGAGTCCAGAAATATTTCCCAATGGCAAGACCTGTTACACCGTGGAATACGTGGAGCCCCCTGGCTTGTGTCATTTTGGAACTAGGCTGTGCCTGGAGCAAAGCACATATGACCAAGCTCAGCACATTATCGCCAGGCCCAGCCCTAGGACTCTGATCTGAGGCCAGTCCTTCTACCCAGCTCTGCATATAGACCCACCAGTGGGGGATATTTCAGAGCAGCAAGTTGGCTTTGCTGCAACATCCCAGAAGGGCTGCCAGGGCCTGGAAGGACAGTGTTCCTGGAGTGACATGAGCCCAGCAGTGTTTACATTCCAGGCCGGCAGATTGGTTCAGACTCCCAATATCCGTCTGGAGAGCGCAGGGCGCCCCATGCAAGGAGGAGCCCTCCAATGAGCAGGGCTTGCGCTGCTGGGGCAGGGGGGCCTGGCCAGAGGCTATTTTTAGTACCAGGAGCACAGCCTGCCTTGTGCCTATCTGATTGGAGTGACTCCGCCACTGATGTCACCTTGCAGTCTGCAGCTCAGTCATTGTTTTCATAAGAATAAAGTAAACAGCCCGAAAATTGATAGAGTGGCTGCCGAGCACTGGGATCCTACCAGCAATGGCTCTGATTGCAGCAAGGGGAGCAGGGCCAAGCAGTCGGGCTCCTCCAGGGCATGGAGAAACCCATCGATTTCACTGTTTGTATTTGCATGCGTTTGCCGTCAGCCTCCAGGAGCCGGTCTCCTCCCAGCAGCAGTGTCCGGAGAGCTAGGAGGGATAACACTGTGGGGACGTTTGTGCCCTAGTTGCGGGAATTTTTGCTTTAATTTACTTGGCTTTTAACAGAGTCAAAGTGAGATTGACTGTAAGCCCCTGGAGCCCCCAGCCCCCGGATGGTAAGTGAATGAATGATGCTCTTAGAGAAAGGCCCCTGGAGTCATTACTGAAGAGCTAGTCACTCCTGCAAGGCTACAAGCTGAAGTATAACAGTGAAGATCTTCAGCTGAAAAATGACATTGCCCCCGGCATCAGGGAAACACCGCTCTCCGTGAGACAGCAGAGGGCTTAGATAGCGGCATTAGACCATCACTCGTTACCTTCCAGCATGAGTGGGACAGAACTAAAGAGAGCCATCAGCGTCTCACTGAACAGTCTCAATTATTACTGGTCCTAGCTGTGCCTGGGGATATCTGGGCGGGGTTTGATAACTGTCCGTCCATGGGGAGAACGGGGCCTGGATGGAACAGCGGATTAACCACGCATTTATAGAGCCTTTTCCTGCTTAGTGCCACACTCTAGCCTAGTTTGGTCATGACTGAAATCTTTTATCTCGATGGCCAGTGCAAAGTGGATGGCACCTGTCCAGTTCCCCTGGGAAAACACCCAAGGGACAGCATTACTAAACAGCTCAGCATGTGAGGTATGCGTTGGACACTCGGCACTGATAAAAGTCTGGCTGTAAGAGTCACCATGGGAGCCACTGAGCACTTTAGAAAATCTCAGGCAGAGGCTCATGCCATCCATGCACCCCCGCAACGGCCAGGTGTGGCCCCACAGGGACACCCGGCCTCAGTTTCCCTAGCAGGGTCCTCAATAAATCCCCCACGGCATTTACATATCAAACAACCCCTTCATCCCAGCCACTCCCCTTCTGGAATCTGGCTTATTAACGGGACGTTCAACAGGAACACGAGAGAGCCCTTTACCCAGCTCCTTAGCAGGCCGGCCGAGTCCATCCGCGTGTATCTTAGATTCCCAGGCCAGAAGGGACCACTGTGATCATCTCGTCTGCTCTCCGGTGCAGCGCAGGCCACAGAACGGGACGTCCCCCAGGAATTCTTGTTTGAAGTAGAGCAGATCTTTCAGAAAAATGTCCCATCTCAGCTGGGCCGGAGAATCCCCCACAACCCCTGGGAAGTTGTTCAGTGATTAGTTACCCCCCACCCCCCACCATTAATGATTTATGGCTCATTTCCAGTCTGAACTGGATGTGACAGCGCCTCTCTATTTCTTATAATAATAATATATGGAGATATACCTATCTCATAGAGCTGGAAGGGACCCCGAAAGGTCGAGTCCAGCCCCCTGCCTTCACTAGCAGAACCAATTTTGCCCCAGATCCCTAAGTGGCCCCCTCAAGGATTGAACTCACAACCCTGGGCTTAGCAGGCCGATGCTCAAACCCTTCAGAGCTTCCCAGTCCTACCGGCGCCCGTCAGTCGCACATCCAGGCTCTTCCTGGCAGGGCTCACCTGGCCTTGATTCCTTCCCTGGAGCCAGGGCCTCCCTTCCCCTGGCTGCAGGCAGCTCCTCGAAGGCTGGGCCTCCTGCAACTCTCTACAATGTTCTTCCCGAAGCCCTTCCCCTTGGGTCCCCTCTCCGAGGAGCCCCCTTTCTGTACGAGCACTCTTCCCTCCCAGAGCTCTCGGAGCCTTTCAGCAGGGGCTGCCAACCAGCCGCCTAGGCAGCTAATTACTTACAAGTGGGCCAAGACGGGCTTGTTCCCCTTAAAGACCCCCCTTAAAGGGGACAGCTGCCCTGTGACATCTTCCCACTGCCACCTGGGTGTCTCAGGAGAGAAACCAAGGACTGAATGGGCTGGAGTAAACTCGGCTGGGAGGCCTCCTTTTCCGATTGAGGTGCCCTGGCGGGATGGGAAGATAGCAGGGGGTAGCGTGTACAGCTGCCACCCAGGCTGGCCCTGTTTCCTGAGTTAGTAAAGAGCATCGAGGGACTGCCAGTCCAGCATCTTTTGTTAATATATATTTGCAAGAACAGCTATTCCTTCTAGAATCCAGGAAAACCAGGCCAGTGACTCGGCTTTACATCAGACTAGAAGGACTCTAATATACAATTGTACAGTGTGTGGACGCTAGTCAGAGAGGAAGCAGCAGCACTGGAATAGGTTCCCTAGGGAGGTGGTGGAATCTCCTTCCTTAGAGGTTTTTAAGGTCAGGCTTGACAAAGCCCTGGCTGGGATGATTTAATTGGGGGTTGGTCCTGCTTTGAGCAGGGGGTTGGACTAGACGACCTCCTGAGGTCCCTTCCAACCCTGATATTCTCTGATTCTGTGATTCTAAGAGTCCAGTGGTTAGGGCTCTGACCAGAGACTCAGGTTCTGCTCCACTGCAGTCTTCCTGTGTGATCTTGGACGGGTCTCTTGGTGCCTCAGTTCCCATCTGTACAATGGGATAATAGCACTGCCCTGCCTCCCAGGGGTGGTGAGAAGGTAAGTGCATCGAGGATTGTGAGCTGCTCAGATGCTGTTGTGATGGGGGCCATATAAGAACCTAGGTTCACCAAGCACCATGCAAACGATGTGTGAGATCGTCCTAACCCGTGTGCTAATCACTGGGGCGTGTGTGAGAGAAATTAGCCAGAGTGCCAGGCCCATGTACCATTACAACCTCTGTTGAGGCTTTGAGCGGTGCCTAGGCCTCGCGGTGGGTCTTTGCACAGGGGGAATTTCCCCCTGGGGTGTGACGAGGAGGGGCGTGAAAGAGGCCAGGCAGCTCACATGGAGTGACCTGAACAGCTCTAGGGCATTATTGGGAAGGTAGTAAGGGGGCATAAGGTGCCTGAGTCCTGCCTGGCATACTCTGACCTTCACTCTGTGCATGGGGTGCACAGATTCCACATGGCTGCTGTTTCTCTCCCAAGCTCCTCGGCTCTGCCCCAGCCAGCACTGGGCGCAGAGCGACTGACCAGTAGTGTGTATCTGGCAAAGGGCTGTCACAGATCACTTGCCCCCTGGAGCCACCAGGTCTTTCCCAGGTCCACTCCTAGGGCAACACAATTACACGCACTGCTCCTTACACAGAGCGAGGGGCAGAGTCTAGTCTTGCCTTCATGTTTTCTCTGTTCATCAGCTCGACCACAGTGTCAGGTCAATGAGACATCAGGAGAAATGTCCCAGAGGGAGGACTCCAAGGGATTATTTAAACCTCAGAATGAAAAACAAAGACTAGGGCAAGTTTTACTGGCATTCGGCGTGATAAGCTCTGGAAAGAGTTTTCTTAAAGGCGTTGCTCAGAATCTGTCCATAGCAGATTGCAAGCCAGAATAAACAATGGAAAGCATTTCTGTGTGAGAAGGTGGCCCCTGTGCACGAGTGATCAGTGACTGGGGAACATCAACACTTAGGTTTAACAGTTCAGTCCAGGTCACCAACTGGATCAGTTCCTCTATAAATTCCTCTGGTCAAGAATTCAGGCTGAAAATCTTGTGGCAAGGACAGATGATTGTGAGATTTCTGGTCCATCCTGGTTTCAGCGGGGCTGGAAATCACACAGGGTGCCAAGGATAGAAAGCACCTCAACATTTAAAACAAAAAGTTAGCAAAACTTTTTTTGAATTTCAATTCACGTGTGAGTTTGGGCCCTTTGGGGCATAGGTTCAGGGCAATTCTTATCTCATCGCATCCCAGCTGGGGAACTCATCTCTATTATAAATCCAGTAATGAAGGGACTGTTGCTTTGCCATTATAAACCCCGAGAAGCTATAAGACTACAGCTGTCAAAATTCACTCCAGGCTGGAACTTGGTGTCCTACTTCTCAGCAGAGGTAGGAGCTTTTAAAAGAACATTGTTTTACAAATTCACCCCAAGTCCCCTTGGCCACTCTGTAAGCTACAGGGAGGATGAGAAAGCCACAGAGCCATGTGGTTTGATAGGGATGCATGGCTTCTGGCAATCAGGAGAGCTCTCGCTTTAATGTTTTCAGTGGTAATTACTCTGTTTTTTTTGCGCCGAGGCTTTGGGAATAGTTTCCATATCGGCCTCCTGAATCTCGCTTTGAAGTTGTTTGGGATTATCTGTCATCATGTTTCCCCGTCAGCACATAAACACACTGCAGTGCAGTTTTAACCCACTGGGTACTGTATGTCCCAGGAAGACTGGAGGAAGTTCTGTGTAAACTTTCTTATCCACCAGCATGTGGGGCTTCTTCTCATCCCAGAGTTGGCTGCTGCTCAGACATAAAGCTGAACAAGGGGGAAATTTTCAGGGGCCTAACCAGATACTTTTTAAATAACGTGTTTAATTTCTATTAGTGCAGGCTGGGATTTTAAAGGGGGGCTAGGTTTGGGCTTCAGATTTGTGTTAGACTTAAATCTAGGGTTAGGGATAGTGAATTTCAATGGAAGTTGGGCACTTTCCTCCCTGTGGGTCCTTTGAACAGCCAAGACTCAAAAATTAAACTCCCTTTCAATTCTTATTACAAGGAGACATTCCGAGCCTACTCTGGCTTTCGCCTACATCAGTTACCGCCCCGGTGTAACTCCCCTGGCTCTGGATTCACCCTGATGTAACTGAGAGAAAAATCAGGAACCCTAATTTTTAATCCAATAGACTATTTTGTGATTTCATATTTCAGTGCCTTAGGGGAGAAAGGAACATATAATAATGAAATAATAATAATAATACTTAGGTCTTCTGTGGTGTCTTGTCCCCCACTTCACCAGAACTCCTAAGTTCAATGATTTAAGTAGAGCTAGTTGGAAAATAGTACTGTTTTCCCCATGGAAAATTTTGACTTTTTTTGAAAAACTGAAAATTTTCAGCCAAAACTTTTCTGATTTTGTGTTTTTGATGGGGGGGGAGGGGGGAGTCAAAAATCCCCACAAAAAGCAGACACTTTCCCCCAAAACTGTGTTTAACCGAGAACTCAATCTTCCATTGAAAAAGCATTTAAATGGAAAATTTACAAGCAGCCTTAGATTTAAGTACTTGGGCCTTGGTTCAACAACCCATCCCTATTCAGCAAAGCACTTAAGCACGTGCTTGACTTCAATGGGATTTAACCACATGCTTAAAGTTAACCATATGGTTAAGTGCTTTGCTGAATTGGAGTCTTGACGTCAATGGGACCTCATTTTGTGCTTAAGTGTTTTACCAAATAGGGATGTTTTCCTGAGTCAGGGCCTACGTATGTTGTGGAACCAGGGCTTGTATTGTCAATGCACTGTAGGAAATGTAACTAATTAAACCTCACAGCTCACCTGTGAGGTAGATCAATAATATTATCCTCAGAGGGGAAAGTTGAGGCATTGAGAGGGGAAATGAGTGTCCAAGGTCACACAGGAAGTTGGTAACAGAGCCAAGATTAGGATATAGGGCTAGCGTCAATGGGAAGCTGTTTGCATAATAGGAAATGGCATCAACACGTGGCCCAGGATGGAACTTTAATTTGTGACCCAGCACTACTCTGGAGAAAACACAGAATATAGGGCTTTATCTTCTGCCTTCAATCATGTTATTATTATTAGGCTAAATGGTTGGGAAGGCCCCAGGATGCCCCATTATGTTGAAAGGGAGCAGCACCCTATGTGTAAAGCTGCTACTAATTAAGCTCTGCCATAGCTCCTTTTGTGCATAGGGCTGAAACGCTTTTCAAAGGAAGGTCAGTGTCACTGTGGAATGGAACGCTGTATCATTTGTAAAATGGGGAAACTGAGGCCCAACACTTATTTAAAGGCACACAGCAGGTTAGTGGCCCAGCTGGGGACAGAACCCAGCTTTCCTGAGTTCCCAGTCTGCTGTGCTATCCGCTGGGTCATACTGCTACGCTGGTCTTAGATCCCCTATAGACAAATGTTAGCGAGGTGCCAGCACTCTCAATGTCCCTATGTGTTTATAAATGCGAGGGAGGGTCCCAGTCTCCCTGCATATTTTACATACATTTCCTGTGTGCCAAAAGAAGTCCCTGGGAAGCATTTTAATTGCTAAAGATGTGCACTGCATTGTGGGTACTGGCTTGATGCTGGTTAAGGTCACTATCTTCTCAGTTTATTAGGTTGTTCCCACACTGGTTTGTGGTCAGGAGCTGAGAAAACTCCAAGGCCAGTGCAAATATGGCTTTAATTAACTGAGCAGAATCACCCCCCCTGAAGAAAAAACATCCCTGGTAGAATGTGTGTCCTGGAGTTACCAGGCCTTACTCCTGACTAGGGCATTCCTCACGTGAAAACAGCCTGGCAGATGCCAGGTCAACATTTCGGGAGCCATGTCACTGCTGAGCAGCCTGCAGAGCCGTTTGCAAACAAAGGACGTGCATCGGTCACATTACGTGTGTGAGTGAAGCCTCTTGCCAGATCATTGAGATGTGCAGGATCTCTTACCACTAACAGATAGAGAACCCAAGACACAGCCAGAGGCTTTTAAAAAAAGAAAAGCCCTGCCTGGTTATGATGTTAGGTGACACACTACCACCTCAGTAACTTCCACAGCATGATTTTTGACACAGATATAATACTATTCTCGGAGAAAAATCCCAGTGCACACTGGTCCGCGTCAAAGCCCAGCTAGCAATAAATGGCTGTAACTTGCACGGTTCTGATCCTATTGTGGCCAATGCTTCCATATCACCCTTGATGTTAGCCTTGCATTGACCAACCCACTGCCTATGGCCGTGCTTGCACCTGAGCCCCATTAGATATGTGCTTCACTCCCAGCATTGCTCAGGTGCTTTGCTGCCCTGGGGCCCATATCCTGAAAGCCAGATCTCCGTTCTCTTGTTCCACCCCCCACATAGCCACAGTGAGTTAATGATACAGTGACAAGCGTATGACCCTACTTGCCGTGCATGGGGAAATTGTTGTGATTGCTCACCAATGCATCTTGTGCTCATCAAGTAATAGCATGGATTTGCATATTTAAAGGAACTTTACTTAAGTGGCTATCAAACCGCAAGTCTGTGCAGTGCAAGAAGCAACCAAAGTGTCTCATGCCTTGTTGCTTTACCATTGTGCTTTAATAATAGCTGTTTTATTTGGATACTTGGCATTTTTCCCTGGTGACTGCTAGTGTTTATAGTGCTTTTAAATATATATATTTGAGGAGACTCCTGTTCCTCCGGAGCCTGGAAGCTGTGCCCTGTCCTTCCCTCCATGTTGCTGGCTTACCCACCAATGACAGAAGGGTGAAGGAATGCAGGAGACTGGGCATGGAGAAAGCCAGCTCATGCATTTCTTCTCTCTCCTCTTTGCGGGCGTGGGCTCTGCTGCTCCCTGTCCAAGAAAGGGAATGTGAAACAAGAAAAATAAACTGGAGTCTAAAATGGAAGTGATGATGGAGAAGAGAAAGGAACCCAGGATTCCCACATCCCCAGAACTTGATAGCTTAGTAAAGCACAGAGCTCATTGTGGAAATGCTCCCAGAACTTGTGTGGGTGCCAGGGGAATCCACCCAGATGCTCCACAAACATTGCCACCAACACTGGTAACGGGCCCAACCCAGCCATACGCCCCTAAAAATGCCCCTGGCCTCTTCTAATGAGCATCTATGTATGTCATTGTGGAGCTATGAGAGCTTATTTGTACAGCACCTCACACAGTGGGGACTTAGAATCAGAGAATCGTAGGACTGGGAGGGACCTCGAGAGGTCGTCTAGTCCAGTCCCCTGCACTCATGGCAGGACTAAGGATTATCTAGACCATCCCTGACAGGTGTTTGTCCAACCTGCTCTTAAAAATCCCCAGTGATGGAGATTCCACAACCTCCCTAGGCAATTTATTCCAGTGCTTAACCACCCTGACAGTTAGGAAGTTTTTCCTAATGTCCAACATAAACCTCCCTTGCTGCAATTTAAGCCCATTGCTTCTTGTCCTGTCCTCAGAGGTTAAGAAGAACAATTTTTCTCCCTCCTCCTTGTAACAACCTTTTATGTACTTGAAAACTGTTATCGTGTCCCCTCTCAGTCTTCTCTTCTCCAGACTAAACAAACACAATTTTTTCAATCTTCCCTCATAGGTCATGTTTTCTAGACCTCTAATCATTTTTGTTGCTCTTCTCTGGACTTTCTCCAATTTGTCCACATCTTTCCTGAAATGTGGCGCCCAGAACTGGACACAATACTCCAGCTGAGGCCTAATCAGTGCGGAGTGGAGCCGAAGAATTACTTCTCGTGTCTTGCTTACAATACTCCTGCTAATACATCCCAGAATGATGTTTGCTTTTTTTGCAACAGCGTTACACTGTTGACTCATATATAGCTTGTGATCCACTATGACCCCCAGATCCCTTTCCCCAGTACTCCTTCCCAGGCAGTCATTTCCCATTTTGTATGTGTGCAACTGATTGTTCCTTCCTAAGTGGAGTCTCTTGCATTTGTCCTTATTGAATTTCATCCTATTTACTTCAGACCATTTCTCCAGTTTGTCCAGATCATTTTGAATTTTACTCCTATCCTCCAAAGCACTTGCAACCCCTTCCACCTTGGTATCATCCGCAACCTTTAGAAGTGTACTCTCTATGCCATTA
Organism: Platysternon megacephalum; assembly: GCA_003942145.1. Lineage (NCBI taxonomy): Eukaryota > Metazoa > Chordata > Testudines > Platysternidae > Platysternon > Platysternon megacephalum. The sequence continues at coordinate 6,062,738 of QXTE01000071.1, forward strand.
TCTAAATCATTGATGAAGATATTGAACAGAACTGGACCCAGAACCGATCCCTGCAGGACCCCACTCATTATGCCCTTCCAGCATGACTGTGAACCACTGATAACTACTCTCTGGGAACAGTTTTCCAACCAGTTTTGCACCCACTTTATAGTAGCCCCATCTAGGTTGTATTTCCCTAGTTAGTTTATGAGAAAGTCATGCGACACAGCATCAAAAGCCTTACTAAAGTCAAGCTATACCACATCTACCGCTTCCCCTCTAGCCACAAGGCTTGTTACTCTGTCAAAGAAAGCTATCAGGTTGGTTTGACACCATTTGTTCTTGACAAATCCATGCTGACTGTTATTTATCACCTTATCATCTTTTAGGTGTTTGCAAATTGATTTCTTAATTATTTGCTTCATTATCTTTCCGGGTACAGAAGTTACTTACTCCAGGACTAGGGCTGGTAGGCACAACTGCAATACAGACAATAAATGCATATGGCTCCGAACGCTGGGCACTGAGAAAGACTGGAGCAGATCTGGAATGCAGTGGAAATGAAAATGTTATGACCAATGTTTGGAGTTACAAGGATGGACCATGTTCAGGACAAATCAGTTAGGGAAAGGTGAAGGTGGTACCAGTTATAGAAACGCTGAGGGAATCCAGGCGGAGATGGTCTGGGCCTGTGAAAAGAAGATCGGAAGAATATATAGGAAACAGGGTATTAAACTTAGAAGTGGACGGTAAGAGAAGGGTTGGAAGACCCAGAGCTAGATGAATGGATGTTATACAAAAGGATTTGATTAGTTGTGGAGTTTCCAAGGAACTGCTTCATGGACTGAAATGGAGAAGAAAGACTCGACAAGCCAACCCCATATGGATGGGACTGAGGCTATTATAATAATAAATAAATAATCATTTGTTGCCTTTATGAGACAAACCCATTTGGGGAGTGGAGGAGATGGATATGCAGCAACCGGTTCACATCCTTCAAGCCACCACATGAGAGACAACAGACTGGGGCAAACAGTCTTCTCAGGCCTGAGTGGGGATAATCCATCCAACACACACACACAAACATCTTCCTCATGCCCCAAAAGCCCTGGGGTTTGGAGAGAGCAAGAAGTAGCTTTTTAGCTCTGGTGTCCAGAGGGCCAGGCATGCTCTCAGAATACACAGGTGTGAGAGAGTGTGGTAATAACGCTTTCATGTAGAAGGCTGACGCTCAAACCAATGCTCTCTGTGTCCTGTAACGAGGTATGAAAATCAGGTATAGCCATGTGTCATTAGGGCGCGGGGTTTTGTTACTCTGGCCACATGCATGCAGGCGAACAATCTCTGAGTGGGAGGAGAAGGTGGATGTGAGCAGACACTCTGTGGGACGCAGGCTGAGACTGCCATGTTCATCTATGCATCTGTGTCCTCAGGCAGGCCTTGAACTCAGGTGTCTAGACGAGACTAGTGCACTGAGCTGTTCGTTTATCTTATTGCACCAGCTTCCCCTCCCGCAGCCTGAGGGCCAATCACTCCCTCCTATCACAGCTCTTCTGTTGGAGGTGGTTTGCTTTCCCCCACCCATCATCCCCTACACCCCTAAGTCTCCACTTCAGCCTCAACTCCTTCCCCCTGCTTAACGACCCAGCCTTGACCGCAGTATGGGATGCCCTGTTCTCCCTAGTCTGGATTGAGTTCGGAGGCTTATGTTCATCCTGAGTCTCCACTCCCCCACACTCGTGTAAATCAGGAATAATTCCACCGACAGCAAGAGAGTGAACGCGGGTGTAGCACTGGTCACATATCCGCGGGAATGAGTTCGGCCCCGAATGTTTAAGTAATTAACGGACAGAATGCCTGGCTCTTCCGATCAGCCCCAGGTAGAAGTGGGTCAGAGACATTGTTCCGGCTGGCACATTCCACATTGTCACACGATGTTCTGCCGTCAGGAAAGCGATAGTAATTGCGTCCAGGCGGTGCTCTTTGAGTGCGTTTTTCACTGTTGGCTTTAGAGCCCCCAAGTGAGGAAGAGAGGAGGATCAGAATGTTTTCTTCATTCTCGGAGAATTGTTTAGAAAATGAAAAAAAACGCATGATGACACTTCCTCCTTGCGCTGCAATGTGTAGAACTCCCTGTTCAGTGCACAAAGTGCCACCAGTGTCACCGCAGCTATTTTTAACCCATACATTTTACCCTCCTAAATATTTCTCACAAATGTTTTTTCTTGTGCGTAACAAATGGGAAAAGATCAACTCTAGAAGCTGATTCAATTACTGGAGTGTGTTTACATTCTAGAAAGAAACAGCAGCCAAGATAATGTGTCTCCGGACCAGCCCTGGAAATACAACTGTTTCCAGGGATAATACACCCCTGTGGCCCAGAAACCACTTCACCAGGGCGGTACAGGTAACTGATAGATCGATTCGCTGACCCTGCCAACAAAAAACAGGGAGAAATTGTAGCTCGGGTCAACCCAAAAATGCTTTTTAAATATTTGTTAGTGAACCAAAAAATACATTAAAAAATTTCTGTTTGAGCCAAAATGTTTTGTTTTTGAGATTTTAAAACTTTTTTTTGTAATTTTTAATAAAAACTGAAGTAAATTTCAAAACAAAAAGATGCTTCGAATAGAAAAATTGAATCATTGCATTTAGAAAATGTGGCAACATTTCAATTTTTTTGTTGGTTTATTCTTCGACCAGAACACTTTGGTGAATTTGACACGAAGAAGAGGCTGTATCTTTACACTTGTAGAAAGCCCAGATGTCATAGTGAGGGGCATGTTAAAAGTGTATATAGCAAAATAATTCATATCCTTCTGTCTCCATGTGGGCTTCCAGTCCCATCTGCTGAACCCCATTATTTGTGATGGGTTAGAGTCTGCTTGGATCAGCATCGTTTCAAGCTAAGGGGAAGGCATATTGCAGTGGAGCGAAAGATTGGGTTTTCTCCAGTCACCTGCCTGACTGCATGTGGGAGCTGCAAGGAGATAATCAGATCTGCCTGGGAAGGAGCAGCGAATTGACTCCATGCTCAATGAGCTACCACAAGCTACAGCTAGACAAGCTGTTTCCCTCCAGATCCAGAGATGCTTCTATGAATCTGAAATCACTATATTTTCCCAAATGTGTGATCTGGAATTTGGATCAGCTCTGCAGCTCTTGTTTGGTTTCTTCAGCTGGCTGTGTTGTCTACCCTGGGCTGTGATGTGGCTCCTCTCTGTAAATAGGACCCCCTCCTGCCCCTGACACTGATCCCTGATGCTCTTTCCCCACTGCATGCAGCTGCAGAGAGAGACCACCAGAAACGCCTTTCACTCAAACACCCTCACAGAATATTGCAGTAGGAGTGTCCCCAGGCACTGAAACACTCAGCATCACAGTGCTGCAAAGCTCTATTTTCACACACAATGGCACTGCATCAGCTCTGTGTGTGCGTGCATGAGTGTGTCGTTGTGGTCTATTCCAGTTCCCTGCATGTGACTTGGATAAAACAGTCTGGACAAGATGTGGTTTGGACATAAAGCTGGTAGCAAATGTCAAGCAGCATAGTTCCAGGATCTATTTACCTTTATGAGCACAAGAACCATATTTAACTATGCGGGGCCAAATTCAGAGGTGACTCTAACGAAGTCCAGAGGTTGTCCCAGTGGGTGTAATTTACCCTGCCGGCTGGGCCATTGTGGGGATGTGCACCTTTCAGGCTCTTGTTCTGTAGTGCAGAGGCTTTTGCTCTGTCAATAGAGAGGCCCCTGTTCTATCATGCCATGGCTCCTGTTTTGTAATGCAGAGGCACTGGATAAAGCTGGCCTCTCTCAAGCGCCTATTCTCTGAAGATTCCTGAACACGACAGCCCTAGCATGTAGCATGCGCCTTATATAGATCTGCCCCTCACTTATTCCTGAGTAAATGGATGCGACTGAGTCTAAAGGAGCCTGAATTACTGGCACCGCCGAGCCCCAGCTCCTGTGAATGGGGCTAACTCGGGGGTGACCAAACGGAGGAGTGCAGCAGCAATGCTCAGGAAGACACGCCTGATTGACTGTCATTAAATGTAGCTGCCTTCCTCTTCCATGTGGAAGGTGTGGCCCAGGACTCTGCTATCAAGACAGATCATTGCATGCAAGGATCTGTAGTCTCTGAGAGCCGAACCCCCGTAGTGAAGGTGCGGCTGGGCAGGGACTGCATTGCAGAGCTCCATGGTTTGCATCCAAGCAGCAGGCTCTGCTCCTGCCAGGGGTTGGGCAGAGACAGGGTTGGCTAAAGAGAAGAGGACTTGTTTGCCTCCAGCAAGGACATATCCCTTCCTCGTCCCCTTGGCAGCTCAGCGGGAGGCAGGGTGGGTGTATGCTTCCCAAGAGCAGGATGGGGCTGTTTACCAGGGGCATCTGTTATCTGTATGAACAGCTCACTGGCAGGCAAACTGGATGTCAGCTTGTCATTATCTTGGCCTGCGATCGGAGAGGAATGTAAACATGGCATGGATCGGAAGTGCCTCATCAGGGCGACAAAGTGTGTTTTGTGCTATTTTGGGGGACTTACTGCGATCAGAGGAGGGCACGGGAGCCAGGGCCTGGCACCCCTCATCCCTGCACTGGGGCAGCACCAGCCTTGTAAGTAGCATCTATCAGAGCTGATGTGTTTGTTTCAAATGAAGATGGGCCTGATGCAGAATTCGAATCCAGAACCAGATCCACCTCCCCCAAAGTCTGGGTGTGCTGGGATGAGGGATTTGGTTCCAGTGCTCATCTCTAGTGTTGAAGGATAAGTAACCCTCTGGCTGTGCAGGTTGATTCTGAGTGGGTCTTACTGGTGATGGAGATAGAGAAGATGATAGCGACAAATTTTCCAAAATTCAATTTTTTAACTTTTATTTTTTTGCCAACTATAGAGTTGGTTGACATTTTTGAAATTTCTTCAAAAAACCTTCAACTTTCAATTGGAGAAAAAAAAGAGAGACAAGGTCACTTGATGACATGTGATGTCAATTTAATGATTCCCCCCACCACCACATAGTTCAACCATCTCTACAGAAATCCGTGGATCCAAACTCTCTTAAACTTTGGGGAAATTTGTTTTGGGATCTAAAGCTAAATTCTATGGCTGGGCCTCATTTCTGCAATGGACCGAGCACCACTGAACTTTAGGGAGGGTCTGAACTCTACAAATTGGGCTCATCTCTATCATCCAACAGACAATAGTTTGCTAGAGGGATGGATGGGATGCTTAGGAGATTGGCAACTGGCTATAGCACATCACGCCTCCAGGTCGTTGGTTTGCATCTAGCCCCAGGTCAGTAGGAACTAAAAATCACAAGCATTATTTGCTAGCAAATGTGACATGAATAGAATATCTCCGCTCACCTGGTAGAAGACAGATGCTTGCATCATAGCAAAGCACAAATCTGATAGTGGTGAGTGAATGAGCTGTTGAGGCTTAAGCAACAGGTGATCTCCCAGGTGTGCAAAGCTTCGCGCTCTTGCTGCACCTTGTCTGTGCATAAAAAGAGGCGTGGATCTCTGCGGCTAGCATTCCCCACGGGGGGTGGGGGAAAGCTGTAGCAGCTTAAATCAGACAACCCTTTGGTGCTTCTGTCGGCAAGTAGGGAGCAGAGATAAAGACAAGCCACACCATTCGGATCCTGATTCCAGACACAACTGAGGGGAAGGCAGGGAGAGTTATTTATTATCTGAATTGCAATGTTGCTCACAGGGTGCCCAGCCCTTTTCAGACAGACACTGGAGCAGGGCCCAATTCTCTGCTGCTCTAAAAGCACAGTTTGCCATATGCCAGGCTAATCTACCCCAGCCCTAAGGCTTAGGATGACCAGACAGCAAATGCGAAAAATCGGGACAGGGGGTGGGGGGTAATAGGAGCCTATATAAGAAAAAAACCAAAAATCAGGCCTGTCCCTATAAAATTGGGACATCTGGTCACCCTACTAAGGCTGCTGTGACTTACCCCAGGGACCGAGCTGGACCTAGCCAGCTTGAAAACAGGAGAAGCACAAAAACAACGTAAAGGCACATTTGCTCATCTCCTCTCACCCTGAGTATAGCTCCGCCAGCACAGAGGATTGAGCCCACCATCCTGGCTTGAGGGAATGATCTAAAATCAATCAACAAATGAGCAGAGCTAAGGGTCAGCGGGACGCAGATTCCATTTGCCGGTGTTCAGGGCTGGGGCTTGGGTCCAGGCCCAGATCTGCACAGCAGAGCTGGAGGGGCAGAGCTGGGAGTCCAGTGCCCAAAGAGATAGTAACTATGGAGGGACCAACGCTCCTCCTGCGTCACTGAAAGGAAATGAAGAAGAATGAGCCCTTGTTTGGGGCTCCCCCAGCCCCATCAGTGTCTCTCCCGCTGTTTATGAACCGGGGGAAGTTTATACTCTCCTCGGTTTATTTTCTTCCTGTCTCTGGCGAGCTCCCCTTTAATTAGGAGCCTGGTTAGTATTGGTGGAAGTGCTGCTGATAATAACACATTAACGAACAGGAACTTTTCCCTGCTGCCAGTCACTGTCCGCTTCTCACGTGAGGGACCAGAAATGCTCTCCCCTGAGGGGGAGGGCAGCTTGTCACGCGAAGCAGCCTGACAGCACCGGCCACCATGGGGAACCATAAACGGGGAGGCGAAAAAATAGCTGGAAGCGCCTGGGTAAGGAAATAGGGGTGAGAGTGGGGCAGAAGTGATGCTGGCACCAAGGCAGGGCTATGGGAGCCCAGGCCTGGCTCTCTGCATGGTGGGAGAGGGAGCTCATGGGAGCTAAGTCCTGGCATGTTGCTCTGAGGCAGCTGGAGTTCACATGTGCTGGGTCCCCAGGGGAAGATGGTACTTCCAGGAACTGGATCATGGCATATCACAAGGGCCGAGCTGGTTCTCAGAGAGCAGGAGCTCGCAGCAGCTGGAGCCCAGCCCTGCTCTCAGGGGATGTTGGAGAGAACATGGGCAGAGTCAAAACAGCAGCTCCCAGGAACTGAATCCCAGCTGCGTGATCCCAAACTCACAATTTATAACGTCCTGGGACGATGCCACTTCTTGGCCAGGGCTTTGGAACAGAATCAGACACCCCCCCGAAATGGATCACTCTGGGTTTTGCATTGAGCGCTGTGCATGCTGGGACAGGACGTGGTGGCATTTTAATGAGTTTCACCCAAGCAGAGTGGAAGTGTGTGGCACCTTCTAACTTTAATAATGTGCATTATTAATCCCAGACGTTCCTGGTAGCCGAGATCACTGGCATAAAACTTTAGTGTCATAGATAAAGCTGGCTAAACATTTCTAATTTTTATTTTAATGAAAAACAATATAATTGTTTTCATTAAAATTGGCATGAAAAATATTCCATTTTTTCAGCCAGCTTTAATGACAGCTCATAGCCTGCTCCAGGAGGTAGAACTTACATCCCATTTACAAATTATAAGTTGTACAGGTAGAACAGATCTCAGAAATGTTGAGTTTCAGGATCAGTGAGTTCAGAGTTGCTGGAAGATTGTTTAGTTCCCCAAGCTAAGAACATAAGAACGGCCATACTGGGTCAGACCAAAGGTCCCATCTAGCCCAGGATCCTGTCTTCCAACTAAAATGACCATCTATGCCACCAGGGTGAAGAGGTTGGCCAATGGAGACTCCTGTGACTGTGGGGCCTGTTTCCGATCCTCTGTCCGCTCACATATCCGGGCAGAGTTCCTCTGGGCGGCATCCACTGGCTCCCTTGACGCCTTTGAGGAGCAGTGGGCGCTGTCCGGGGTTCTCTGCTCGGTGTCCCCATCAGGTTCCCTTCTTTTGACCCTTTGACCTCACTCCTGTTCCTGTTTTTTAATTAGTTGTCCCCCGGAATCATTTGGGTTCCCGGTCCTGTGGGTCCTCCCCTTAGGCTGGGGGGGGATCCTTTAGCAGTGGGCGGGCTCTGCCCGCCCACTTCCCGGAGACCCAATAGGAACAGTGGCCAATGCCAGGTGCCCCAGAGGGAATGAACAGAACAGGGAATCATCAAGTGATCCATCCCCTGTCGCCCATTCCCAGCTTCTGGCAAACAGAGGCTCGGGACACCATCCCTGCCCATCCTGGCTAATAGCTGTTGATGGACCTATCCTCCATGAACTTATCTAGTTCTTTTTTGAACCCTGTTATAGTCTTGGCCTTCACAACACTGAAGTTTTTTGAGGAGAAGAATGATTTTCAAACAAGAATTACTGTATAATCATTTGCTGAGCACAGGCCTCTGTTTATTACAAACAGTGGGTTGTATTTTTAAATTAAATTTCTCTTGGACAAATTGTTTAAATTAGGGGGAAATGTTTCCTGCACCATGAAAAAGTTTCATGAAGGCCAGAAGTCCAAAATCTCTCAATCATGGACCTTCTGAACAGAAATAGAAATTAAGTGCTTTACAAAAAATTACTTTAGTACAATTGAAGTAATTCAAACCAGTCACTTCTGCAATAATCCATCATCTAAAAAGCAAAGAGTGACTGTCAGATTAAAGATGACAGAGTATCAGGTAAAATGGTGCTCTTCTCTTTGGGAATATGAATTAAACAATAAAGGATGTGGCAGTTTATATTAACAATGGCAGCAATAATAATCACCATCATCAGTAAAATCCCTTGCACTTTTTTAGTGCTTTCCACTCAAGGAATTCACAAACACCAATTCATTTAGCCTGAGGACAGCCCTATGAGCTAGGTAAACATAATTACCCCCATTTTACAGATAAAGAAACTGGGGCTTAGGCAAGGTCAAAGAGAAAGTCTTCTGCAGAGCCAGGTATAGCACCCAGGTCTCCCAGCAAGCAGGTCAGTAAGGAGCCCTGAGGTCATCTGGTGCTTCAAGCAAGATCTGGGAAACAGGAAGACCTTGTTCAAATCACCACTGCTCTGTCAGCTCATGGCAAGACCCTAGACAAGTCTCCTGACCGCCTGAGAAAAAGCACCCGCTGCTGTGAGGAAGAAGAGGACCTCTGGCTGCATACATTTTCCCTGTTTCCCTTGTGCCTCAGTCAAACCCAGTGGCAAAGCTGAGCTAGCAGCAGGCAGTGGGAAAGCAGGGCTTGAAGAAGGGGGTTCGCCAGGGAAAGTAACTGTTTTACTGGACTCCCTCATCTGTCTGCATCCAGCTGTTGTCACTTGTCTTAGACTTAGATTGTAAGCTCCTTGAGGCAGGGACCGTCTTTTGTTCTGTTTGTGCAGCGCCTCGCACCACGGGGGGCTGGTCCATGAGTGGGGCTCCTAGTCGCTACCATAATACTAATAAGTGAACACGTCACCAGTGAGTTCAAGCGGTGTTGGCCAAATGCATAACAGTGTGAGCCACTCGCTTTCCCCTAGAGCAGGGGTTCTCAAACTGGGGGTCGGGAGCTGTGGGGGGGTCGCGAGCTGTCAACCTCCACCCCAAACCCCGCTTTGCCTCCAGCATTTATAATGGTGTTAAATATATTTTTAAAAGTGTTTGTAATTTACAAGGGGGGGTCGCACTCGGAGACTTGCTGTGTGAAAGGGGTCACCAGTAAAAAAGTTTGAGAGCCGCTGCCCTAGAGCACCAGAGTCTCTGCTGGAGGCTGGATACCAGAGTAGGTGGGACCAATGACCTGGTCTGGCCTTTCCTTGTCAAAGGGTCCATCCACACTGCAGTGTAGACATACCCACACTGAATAGCGATGGGATCTGAGCTCCACACCTGGATACTTTGCTCCCTTGACAGCTGCAAGAGAAGCAATGCACTGTCTGCCTTCCAAGAGGTGTGGAGACAGATCCTGCACCTGCTGAACATTCACACCGAGTTCACTGGCTACAGGAGCAGGCTCTGTGGGTTCCCTACTCTGGAAATCATAGTGCCGGATTTCCCCTTCTGTGGAGAAACGAGTGACCGTCCTAAGACCTGCCCTCCAGGGTGAGTATGCCTAGACCAGGAGGGTGTTCTCTGTCCTTTGATCCGTCCATACCTCTGAAAACAGGTCTCAGCTGTCACCTGTCCTTAGGGGAGTTGGGGCACAGAGAAAAGCAGAGACTGTTTTGAAATTTTGGGTTGAATAGCTACAAGTGGGAGTCTGCGAGCCACTTGAATGAAGAGAAACCCACCTCTCTGTGCTCCAGCGACCCAATTCCACCACTGCTTCCTTTGCAAGTTTTTTCATCTCACCCACCACCAGGAAGGGTCTCATGTTGCATGCGAGGCATTTCTCACGACACTCGGATAGATACATCTCGGGGGTCATGTCTCTTGTTTCTAGTGTTGCTGGGCCATATAGACTCTGGCATAGTATTGACGGGAGCTCAAGCTAAGGCAGGGAAAGAAAAACACTGTCACACACATACATACACACATGCACATTTCATTCAGTGTTTTTCCCGTCTCTTTCAGACACTTCATATCTATTTACACTGGTGTCATCCAGCCCTGGCCCTATGTGAACATTCCGCCTCAGGCAGTTCTGCTCCTGTCTGCCCAAGCACAGAACAGAAATCAATGTCTCCACGTGGCAGCATTTCCCAGGTCCCACTAAAACCAATCCCATGTGCCAAAGCCAATTGCATCTCTACTAACAAACCGCCTTGTCTGCCTTTATCTCAGTGCAAGCTTTTATCTCGGGATGTCACTCATGGGCTCATCGTGGCATTTGCTTAGGGCCATGAACCCTGTTTTTACATCCCTGTGAACACTGTCACTTATTCAATGTTACATATCATTTTCAGATGCCAAAAACCTAGCACAGTATGTCACTGACTGTGGGGTGGGGGCGGAAAAAACAGTTTGGGTAGAGTAAGAACTGGCCTGGACCTTTTCCTACCATTCAAACCCAACTTTCTGGCCATACAAAAATCTTTGGCTAAAAATCCTCCCCTTCCCCCTATTACATTTTATTTCCTTGAGCCTCAGCGCTTCCTGGTTCAGCAAGGGACAGAGGCAAAAATGCCAAAATACCTCTATAAAAACAGATTTAATCTAATCTACCTTTCTCCCATAGAGAACTATTTATCTAGTCTGTCTATTTCCCATGGGTCCATCACCACAGTAGCTGGATGTGGTATTCACAGCCTGACAGAAAATAGGGGTGGGTGAAGGAGATACCTTAAATAATCCCTTATGGAATGTCCAATGGAATTTAATAGGGATGAAATCTATAGAGTTCTATACAGAGAATTCTGAGCAGGTGCCAACACAGAGTTTAGACTGCCCCTGAGAGTCGCTGTGAATTAAACAAACTCCTGGGCTGCTCTAATTTACACCAGGTGCTGCACTGGCCTGGACCTAGACTAAAACCTTTCCCTACTCCACACCTCTGGCCTTCTGTATCACGTCACCAAGAAGTACAGCACAGAATAAGACCCAATAAGTTTCTGATAGCCGCATATGATCCACCTTTGCAGTAGGTGCTCAGAGACCAGCCTGATGGGTGCAGCATAGGAAGACAGAAGGATTAGACATGGATAGCATCTACACATGCAGTAGACAATGTCCCAGCCCCAGCACCAGGAAAGCAATGGACAATAGCGAAGAATAATAAGATATCTTCCAAATTCTCTTCTTCACATGAGCTGAGCTGTGCCTAGGCAGAGGAAGAGCTAAGCAGGCTGGTGCCTTTGAACGTCAGGATGGTTGTGCCAGTGATTCATGTCCTGCTTTCACCCCCCCTCCTGGCCTTGTTACTATATACAGTTTAGCAGCTCTGCCTTCTAGGAAAAGGAAAGGGAAAGAAGAATCCAAACCAACCCTCTTCCTGTTGATTTATCCATGGACTTGCTGCCACTGGAGTCCCAGGGTCAGAGCAGAGGGTAACCTGGACTTTGGCCATCCCTTTGCTCAATCTAGAGGGGAAGGATGCTAGGTCCTGTTTTTCCCTAAGGCAGCCCCAGCAGCAATCTCTGGGTTTGTAACAGTCTCGCCGCTGGGCTGCAACATGATACACGAAGCCGCAGTTCGCACCCAGAGCTAAGCCCCACTGGAGACATGGGAGTGGTTTATGGCTGCTTTGTGCATCCCTGATATCAGCAGATCAACCACTACTAAGGAGCCTTCCTTTCCAAGTGCTAATGAAATGGCCATCAGTTCAGCGGGACTAGCCTGGTTTGCAGCCACTCAGTGTCTGGCCTGTAAAGCCTAACAAGGGTTAGCTGCCGCGAACGTGTTGCCCCTTCATTTGTGTTTCCGTCTCATCCAGGGTGGACTGAACTGAATTCAGTTGCACTGGCTGGAATGTGTTTCATGAGATGCCAGGGCTTTGCAGGGCAGTGGCATGGACTATGGTTCTTCGCAATGGAACAAAAAGGAGTTTATGTCCCAGGGAGTACAACAAATAAAAGCCAACCCCTCCCCTTGGCTTATAGTCCCTGTATTTAGCCATGATAAAGATAAACACCTCGCTGTGAAAACAGGAGATGAATGTATGGGGGGGCTGTGACCATGGTGGTGAACATCAGAGGCAACTGTAGGTATTTCTAATGTGCAGGCACTCCAGGGCACCGCAAAGAACAGAGGCACCTCCATGGGATGTATAGAGGACATGGGCTGATTCATTTACAAAGGGCCAAATCCTGAGGGCTGATGAGCACCACAACGCCCACATACTCCCCTTGGAGATACAAACGCTCAGCACGTACTCAGTGCTCTCAGGATTGAGCCCATTGACTTTAATTTCTTGCATTCCTGTTATGTTTCCCCAATCCACTGAATGGCGTGAGAAGGAGTTGCGAGTCCCATGCTGACTCCCAGCCTGCAGAGCTGTCTGGGCCCCGCTGCCCGACACAAGCTGGCAGATGTGCACCCCTACTAGCCCAAGCTGTCACTGGACATTTTGCTGCCTTTAATGTTGCCCTGCCCTAGGCCAGCTGGTCGGTCCTATGACAGAGCCAGACATCAGCGCATGCGCAAAAGGAGGATGGTGCAGTTTAACTTGGAGTAAAATTTTCAAAACACCCACGTGACTAAGGAGCCTAAGACCCATTGGAAATCAATGGGAGTTAGGTGCCCAACTCACTTAGGTGCTTTTGTACATCTGACTAGGTACCTATCTGCATTTTTATTCACCTAGATATCTTTGTGAATTTGGATCTAAGTAATTTAGGAGCACAAATACTGTTGGCCTTAAACAGAAAGTAGGCTCCTAAGTCACTTAGGTAAATCCCATCCTATGATAAAACTCACATTGATTTCAATGAGAGAGGAGATAAATCAGTGCTGAGCACTTTTGGACATTCCACTCAGAAGTTCAAGGGTGAAATCTCTGCCCCATTGAAGCCATTGGAAGTTTTGCTACTGACTCAATGGAGCCGGGATTTCACCCCTAATGGTTGCAGAACTTGCACTAGTGTTTTAATGGCGGGTGTTTCCTGTTGAACATGATGGAAGACCGAAGCACTTGTCCACTGTCTCAGATATCCATCAGAGGTTTTTCTAAGGCTCATCCTAAATTTTCCAGCAAAATTCATTGGATTATTCCTGGTTGCTCCACCCTAAAGAATGCCTTCCCCCCCCCCCCTTTGGAGATCACAGTTTACTGTAAGTAAGATGTACACTACCTTGAGAGTGAGAAAAAGCAATACATTCCTAATAGATATATAAATAAATGACTAACAGATATTCAAGAAAAGGGCACGAACCTAAAACAATGGATATTAAATAAATTAAAGGTCTATCAGATACAGAAAACAAAAGAAACTAGTAATCAAAGAATGTACCAATTGTTCCCATCAACGTCTTGTAACTGACTGTACAAAATGAATGCAATCAGATGCAATGCCTTTCTTGGTGCTTAAACCCTTCACACTCATGTTGTCTAGCATGTCCCCATCCCCAAGCTGTCACTTGTCAACCTATCAACATTTCGCTTCTATTCCTCCCTCATGAGTCACTTCCTTTCTTGCTGTTCTTCTCTGAACTCCCTCCAGCTTTCAATGTCATTCTAGTTGTGGAGTGTGCTGAGTGGAAGGTACTATCCCAGATGCATCTGGGGACAGCAAATCTCCGTCCATAGGTATAGAAATTAATTGTTTTCTTGGAGCTGTGCTAGAGTAATGTGCTACAGCAGCTGACTGGGATAAGCTCCAGCACTCCTGCACGTTCTCGGCCAACTCAGCTAGCCCTCTTTCCTTAGCCACATCACCCACCCTACCTGGACATAAAAAATAACCAACCAGTTCAGCATTGCTCCCACCGAGTTAGAGTTTTGAAAACAAACCTGCGAAACCAAACTTTTCCTGTAGCCTTTAAAGGAGCCCAGCATCCAAATTACCTAGCAGGTAGGATTCAGCTTCTATTCTTAAAGGCTCCTTACAGCCCTACTGTGGGTGATTCATGGAACATGTATGGGAAGAGTCAGATCTGGGGCCTCAATGGGGATTATCTGTCTGGGGATCCATGCAAATGCTTTGGTCCCTGAAGGTCAGCCTTTTTCCTGAAATATCTCTCTCAGCAGCCTTTTTTTAGGTTGTTTTTGCCTGGCAGTGCCTGCCCTGCCCTGCGTTATATATACAGAACAGCACAGATATGCAAGACTTTTCCGTCGCTGCGTTACACAATGCCTTCTGTTACCAGTGGAAACATGGCTGATTTATTGCCAGTCACTGATCATTCCATGCCACCAACCATGTGGGTGGGGTCTTTTTCCCATGTGTGGGAAATAAGGGACAGAACTGAACCAAAAGGAAGAGCTATTGTTAGGAGTGTTGGGTGTACCATTCCAGGACCAAACTCAGCTTTGCTTGGAGCCAAGTCATTTCTTTGGCGGTCTGATGCACAAAAAAAGGCTAGCGATAGAGTGGGTGTCAGCAGGGGACAGAGAGGAAAGTATTACCAGCCTGAGATCCCATCGTGCTCTTTGCCCGGGTGTGGGAGATTTTCAAGACACAAATATTAAGTAGTAGTTAAGCACCCAACTCCCTGCCTTTGAGTGGGAATAATTAGGCACCTCTCTGCCACCTGTGCCTTTGAATATCTCCCCCTTTATACAGGACAGTAGATTGGTTTGCCCCAGCACCAGAGAAAGGGGCCTGGCTCTGCCCATCCACATAGGTGTAAATCAGGAGTACCTCCCCCAAAGTCAATGGAGTTACACAGTTATAAAAATGGTATAACTGATGGCACAGAGTCAATGCATTGTGCCAGCGCACCCAATTCAAAGGCTCTGAAAGTTTGCCAGAGCTATAAACGTTCTGCCTAAGCTGTTCTATCCGTCAGTTTGCCTGTCTCTATGTACAGGTGCTGGACATGTACCCAGTAAGAGACAGTCCCTTCCCTGAAGAGCTTACAGTCTAAATAGACAAGACAGAGGGGGAAGAGCCTTGCCCCTGGGCACACAGCAGGCCAGGGGCTGAGCTGGGGACAGAACCCAGCTCTCCTGAGCCCCCATGCAGTGCCCACCTCTCAGCCGAGCCCATAATATGTCAGTCCTCTGGGTGAGCTTCAAGCATCCTGAGGTTCCCCCTCCCTGCTGGGTGATAGGCTCACTAAGCTGGAGCTCAGGGGACACAGGGCCCCTCTGAGGGCTCCCTGCTCCTCCCTGGCATATCTTTAGAGTCTGACCTCATACTGGCTCCTTGACCCCCTTAATGGTCCATTCAAGGGGAGGAGGAGGAAATGCCACCGGGCCCTTGTTGTTCAATAATATCAATGGTTTGCTTGGCTTGGGGGGTCACTGCTGATGTCATTCGGTTCAGCAGGATGTGTTCTTTTCCTGCACCAGCTCCCAGTAATCGGCTCACCAGCTGGGGCCAGGAAGAACAGTCCCCCTATGGTATAGCCATGCACAATTAAGTACATGATAGCCGGGCTAATGCCTTCCTCTGAAGTATCCAGAATTGGCCACACTGGAGACAGGATATCAGATTAGATGGGCAATTGGTCTGATCTACCACAGCCATAGAAAGAATCAGCACCAGCCTGCCGCTGGAATGGGGCTGTAAATCATGTCTGAACACCTGAGAACCCCAAAGATAAAGCTGTGCCACAGCTAGCACAAGCTATGGCCGGTCACCTCATCCTCTGGGTTAAGAGACCATAGAAAAATGTTTCAGTTAGCTGCTAAGTACTGATTTATCAGCATTGTTATTACTCTTTAGCTCCCTTTTCCCTTACTGTCCATCTTCCCTGAAGTTTGGTCCCAGCCTGTGAATCTGAGACATCTGGACTGAGAGGGACTTTAGGGAACATTTATAACTCTGAATAGAATGCATATGAAACGGCAACATCAAAGCTCCGCCGGGTCATTTATCTAAGCATGTCTGACCAGCCATGGTTTTCTCAACAGTCTATCGTGCCTATATAAATAGCTCATTAAAAGAAACCACAAGTGCACACGCACCCCCTCCCCCCTTCAGATCATTCTTCTACATAGTCCCTACTCACATTCCCCAGCCCAAGGATGCCCTTTTATAGGAACTTTTTCCCAGCATGCCTTGTTGAGGCTGGCCCTTTAAATTTGGCAGGAGAGGCACTGTGGCTCAGGTATGGGGAGTTTGTAACTGGTTTCTGTTTGTAGCAGCCTGTTCCATACCGGCTGGTAAGCACTCCTGTCTTGATAGGTTTTCCCTTTCTTGTTCTGGGGGTGGTAGGCTGGTACAGTCTCATATGGGGGTTAAAGCAAACCCCTTGAGAGGGTATGAGGAGGAAGAGAAGGGGGCTTGGTGTACAGTGACTGGTGCATTTCATTGTCTAGCTCAGCTCATATGGCAGATGACGTATCCAAGACAGCCATGACTCTAGGAACTGGTTAGAGATGCTGAAGTACAGCAGCTCCCTTGCCTGCCTAGAGCAGCTCTTCTCCTTCTCGTGAAGTGATTCTACCAACTGGTTTGAACTAGAAGCCAGAAGACCCCTTGTTCCTATTGCAAACTGAGAGGTGGTAAAGGGGAGTCACTGCTAATAGTCTGCTGTGGCCTTGTGGCTAAAGCAGGGCGTTTTTGGGAGCCTGTGGTAGGTAAATCACTTGACCAGGTTTGGCTAGTTAATTCAATACTGAATGTCCATGGGTCTCTCTGATAGTGCTGGCTTTGCTACTGGGCTCTGACCCCCTTTCCTCATTTGCTCCTCAGATATAGCTGGCACCTCCTACTTTATACCTGCAATAGTTTGATGTCCCATTCCCTCTTGGAAGCTGGCTGGCCCTGTAAGAAGAGTTGGGTTCAGCCTTGCCTGTGATGTAGCAGTTATCCCCCAGCTGAGCCTGATCTGGTGGCTTAATTACCATTAGTGACCCCAGCTGTGACAGGGTGAGGGAGGATCACCCAGGGAAGGGAGTCTGTTCCTTCTCCCCCTGTTCCTGCCCCAGGAAGGGCCTGGTGAAAACAGGGAGTCCCTGGGATAAGTTGCTGGAATCCCTGGTGAGGGGAGGCAGTGGGTTCACCTGCTGGGAAGAAGCATCATCGAAGAATTCTGCAGGGCCAGGGAGTAAGGCAAAGCGCTTCAGCGTGGCCCAGGAGGGTAGAAGAATGACTGGTTTGGGTATGTATCTGGATCTTCAATTGCCCTCTCATTACTCCTGAAGGGGTCTGAGCTGGAAAAGTCACGTGGCTGGAGGGTGAGGCCATGGGAGGCCTAGCCGGAGACAGGCCCTTGAAGAGCTAAGGGGGTGCTGTGGTGGCAAGTGGAACCCTCCGCAGAAACACAATAGCTCTGCAGCAAACTAATCATTAGGAGACAAAAAGAGCAAGGTGTTTGCAGCTGCTGCTCACAGGTGCTCCCTGGAATCCTTTGGGCTGTTCCTTGCACCATCTGAAAGGTGTGCAAAGGATTGGTGCAATGGCTTATGGGTCTCTGACTGGACTGCAAGTAAGGAAGCTAAGTCAGCTCAGGGTAAGACCAGAGAAAGGGAATAGGCAGGTGAGGCATGAGGGAGGGTTAGAGAGTGACACAGCAGGAGAAAGAAGCTACGTGTAAATGGCAAACTTTAAAGTTCACCGAGCTGTGTCCTCTGAGCCGAAAGCCCCATCACATAGTAAACAAGCGCCATCTATTGGCTTAAATGAGCGCTTGTGGATGCTGTCTGAGCGAGGCAGAATGCGCTCTAGGCACGGCCAAATCATGCCCTAAATTAAGTGGTTGGGTGTTTCTCTTGGAACAGAACTGCTCATGTTCTATTGATTTGTTCTCTAAGATCTGGAAAAACTGTTTCAAGTGCTGTGTACGTGCAGGTGTCTGTTTAAAGGCTCAGAAGTAGGAGGCTGTGTATGTACCATGCCAAATGCCTGCTCTTCTGAATGTGTCAATGAATAGGAAATAATTTTGTTTTTACACCTTTCAACTAAGACTCTTAAAGCACCTCATGAACAGTGAGCATCCCCTCCTCCCACAGTGCATTTGAGTAAGTGGTTCAGTTTCTTTAACTTCTCCAGCAGGGAGATGTTGCAGTGCAAACGTGTAGTCCAGCCATCCGAAATGATGGCTCTTGGATGCCACAGTTTTTAGGAGGCTGGTGTGAGAAGCCATCCTGCTATCAAGGAGTCTTCACAGGTGCTCAGCGCTGGCAGCTGCTAGAGACCTGGGATTCTGGTGGCTGGGACCTGTGATAATCTGGCCCCAGGGGCCTCCATCTCTAACTTTTGCGTGCACCGCCTGCTTTTTAATGCATAGCTGTATGGCCACTACTGTAGGATCAACAGTACTTGCCCTAGTCGGGCAAAATGCATATTGAATTTGGTGGGTGCTTTGCCTGAGCAAGGGATAGCTTGGGTAGGGCCTGATTCTCGTTTACACTAAGGGCCCTCTGGGCCACTCTGGCGATGGAAAGGGGCTCTAAGGTGGGAGTAAATTACATTTACATCCACTCCCCATGGTGCAATAGGGTGTGCACCCCACACAGGCAGTGAGAGGGTTCATGTGGGGCTGGCTGCACCTGGGGGTGGGCCAGGCTTAAAGATGCAGCTCAGCTGGGTGCAGATTATAAGGAAGGGAAGCACACATGAGAAGGGGTGGCCGGGGTAGAAGAGGAACAGGAAGAAGTAGCAGGAGCTGGTGCAGAGGGTTGTGTAGAGTAAGGGTAAAGAACCGGCTCACCCAGGCAGAGGCCAAACCCCAGAGTAGGAAGGTGATTCTGGAGAAGCTCGGCCAGGGTAGGACGCACAGGCAGAAGGGCCTGCAGAGTGGAACGGAGGGTGGTGGATTGGGAATGCAGCCAAAGGCAGGAACTGGACTGCCGAGGAGAAGCGCTGGGAGGTCTTGCTCATTACAAGAGCCCACAAAGGGGCTGGGGAGCAAGCCTGGAAGAAAGGCTACAGTAGGAAGGAGTCCACG
Source organism: Platysternon megacephalum (assembly GCA_003942145.1). Classification (NCBI taxonomy): domain Eukaryota; kingdom Metazoa; phylum Chordata; order Testudines; family Platysternidae; genus Platysternon; species Platysternon megacephalum. The sequence continues at coordinate 6,081,937 of QXTE01000071.1, forward strand.
GAGGCAGCAGCAGAGTCTGATGGAGCAGAGCTTGGCTGCTGGTTATAGGGTCCTTGGACTGGGAACTGAGTGACTTGGGTTTCCCTACCAGCTGCTGAAGAAGGTGGTGTGAAGTCCCTGATGTATAAGAATATTTGTAAGCCCTGGGACAGGAGGGCTTAAGGACCATGGGTCCAGACTGAGGGCAGACCCCCAGATGTTAACAATTGGGACCATCACTTGTTGGACTTCTCGTTACCCCAAAAGGGGTGAGACTGAGTGACCTGGTTGAAGTTAGGTAGACAGATGACTATGGGGCCAGAGCCGCTGCTCCCAGGGGGCGCGAAAGGAGAAGAGCCTGCTGTGCCACACCCGGCCATGAGGCAGTACACCTACGCTGAGTGCATTCCCCTACAAGTCCCTCTTGCACTACCAGAGTGGTGGCAAGGGGCCTTGGTGTAAATACAAATCAAGTGTTAGAGTTTAAGGGACCATTATAATCACATCTGACTCCATCACTTAGCCCCATGTCCTTGCACAGAGTGTGGTACGCAGACCTATTTAAGAATATTTGCCAAAAATAAAATGCAGTTAAATTCCAGGAACTAAAGAATTTTAACCCCCCCAAATATGTCTAATGCCTTTCCCGCCATGTCTGCTGGAGTGCGGCTGCTCTCCGTGGCTATGTGCATTCCAGACAGCGCGCTCAGCCACTGCACAAGAACATGCTCAAGTCCTTGGAAAAGTCCCCAAGGAAAGGGGGAATTAAGCCCTTCAGGCGTGTTCTGTTTTCTCTCCGCGAACAGCTGGAATGCCATACTTCAAGGATGGCAGCTTTTGTAGGTGGGGGGTGTGTGTGTGCAGGAGCTTTGCCAAGCTAAGCGATAATGGGGGGGAGAAAGCGTGCGTGCTCACTCCAGCTCTAGTGTGTTTGACACGATGAATCAAGCTCTTAATTTTTCAGTGGTAGCATTAACATCTGTTTGCGAAGCTGTCCTGCAAAGACCTGGGAGGGCAGGTTAGCTCTGTTTGACGGCTGCTGGTACAGGGGTGTCCAACAAGGTCCATGAAGCAGCCAAACACTCTGCTGCAGCCAGGTTCTTGGGTCTGGAACTCTTATGGGAAGAGATTTCTTAGGAGGTTTCTGGCATTGCCCAATTATGACAGGGTTGTTACTGTTTATAGGCTGAGGGCTCCCACTAAGCCATAAAGTGTGGTTGTGAGAGACTTGAGAAATTCTATGGTCCCTGCCATGAGACGTTGGCTGTTTAACTTGGCTGGTGGCAGGACCAGTTCTACTGGGGTGAGAGCAGACAGAGCTGTGGTTGGGCAGGTCATGTCCCTGCTCTGTTTCCCAATCTGTAAAATGGGGGTGTGGCTGCTGCTTCCCAGCCTTAGCAAAGGGCTTGGTGTTGCCTAAAATACCCAACCATCGATCAGGCCTAAAATACCCAACCATCGATCAGGCATTCTGTTTAACATTCCATGGCTTGGCAGGGTCCAACTGCATCTAGATCAGACCTTGAATTATTAGTTATTGCTAGGATGAGGACCCCAATGTGCACAGGAGACCCTCACCATGAGGAGAGACCTTGTGAATTTGTAATGGTTGTACTACCACAGTTAGCGAAGCTACACACATGCCGACCCAGCCAACTAGACTGAGAACACAATGACCGGCACTGAGTGCATATTCACATCGTCCTTTGTGAGGACCTAACACCAGGGAGACAGATGATCCTTTCCAGGAAGAGCCTAACAGCTTAAGCCATGGTTAATCCTTGTATAGATTTATGTGGCCACCTTGAATTTTCATGTTCTGTCCTCTCTATCCATATCTAAACTTCTGCATCCTAATCACATTGGGGTGCTCTTCTCCCATTACTTGCTATGCCGTTTACCTCAAGCTCACGAGCATGTCACTCATTTGGTTACCACGGTGCTTTTATGGCAGAACATCAGCAGATGTTCCTAGTGTAAAATATCCAAAGCTAGCATCAAGTGGGATTTTGTAGCTCTCTGTCAGCACTTTGGCTACACTTGTTTATGACAACGTTCTGTCTGGTGACACCTTAGGAGCTAAGGCTGCTCCTTTAGGCTTAGGTCTCAATTAGTTTGGCTAAGCTATTGTCTTACCGGCTCTGGGGACTGTAGGCTTTCAGTGTTACTGCTTTAACTGATACCTATACCTGGCCTAGCAAATACCTATGCCTATCGGCTACAGGGGAGACGCGTGGGAGGAAAGCTCTATAGGAGAGCTGAGTTTCATGACCAAGGAGGTTTGAATGTGGAGATGAACCCATGGCATCTGGGAAGAGGGAGGTTATTCCAGGCACATAGGACAACATCATAGAAGGTATGAAGTCAAGAATAGGAGGTGTGAATCCATGTCCCTGTACTGGGACCTTCTGACAGTCAATAGCAAGGAGCATGATTGGGCCTTTTTTCAGTTGTGGATGTTCCGTGGGCAAGTCAGTAGCTCTGTGCCCAAGCCTGCCCAGTCTCCATTCCTCCCCCAGTGCAGATGACTGGTTCATGCAGCAACTCCTGCAAGAACCTGGAGTGGGGGGACGGTGGAGCAGAGGAGCCCTGCCCCATACAGGACTGGGTAATCCACACAGGAAGTCGGTCAGTGCCCTCTGTGCATGGATGTAGGGGGCATAATTGGGGCTAATATGCTCTGGGCGAAACTTGGAGTGGAGTCTGTAGAGTCTTTTTGGGTTGTTTCAGTCCTGGCTGGGAATTTAGAGGGGATGTGTCCTCAGGACACTACATGGGGAGAGGACTGGGTGGTATGTAGGCAGGGGTGGAGCTGTATAAGAATACTGACGAAGCCTGCTGTGGGATATCTTGTCCTCCCACCACCTCCCTTGACTGAAACCAAGAAGAGCTAAGAAATGCTTTCCCCCCCCCTTTTTAAATCAAGCTTATTGTTTCAAACTTGAAAAGGGTGTGTGTGTGTGGATTCCCTACCCCCAGCAGTCGTCTATTCCCATGCACCCCCCCACCCCCGGTTTTGTACTGTACTCTCCAGGCCATAACGCTGATTGTGACTGCCAGGCACAGTCCATATAAAACCCAGTTAAAAACTCTAAGTTAGCACTGATTATTACCTAGACAGATGGGCCATGAGAAGACTTGTCCAGAAGGTGACTTTAATGAATACCCTTCTGTCTCCCTGCAAATTTGGAGCTGAGAAGTCTGTAGAATTAATTAAATGTGTCCAGGTCTCTCTCCTCTCCTATCAGTAGGTGTCAGCACTGATTCTAGACTTTCCTGCATGGAATGAGAAACGGCATGCGGGGAAGACTTTTGCTTTTGTGGATTGAAGCGTTTGTCTTTCATTGAAACCATGAGAACAAGGAAGCTTGTGAAATGCAGCTGTATGTGTAGACTGAACTGTTTGAGACTAGAGTTATCCTCATTCAAATGGACTGCTCTGTTGCTATATCTGCTGTTAACTTGCTTCTCCTGAAGTTTTAACTTGCTGCTTCACCCCAGCCATGAGCATCATTCTGAATCTCCGGTTGGGCAGGTGACTTCACTCTTAGCACATCATGCTGTGGCTGGGTCTCTGCATCAGCTGCCTGTTCACAACTGAATGCACCAGGAGTTGTTGATGACAATATTGAAAATGTTGAATGACCTGGGACCCAGATGCCTCTCCCTCTCCCCCCTTCTGTTTTCACAGCACTTAAGATCTGCTGGGAGGTTCTTGCTGTCAGATCCTGGGACTGAGTTCGGAGGTCTCTAGCTGGGAGGTGTATTTACAGAGCTCCCAGAACTCAGATTAGCAAATTTCAGGATGCAGTACAAGACACATTTATATGCTTAATTTTCAAGCAGGTTTTCCCCACTCCCCTGACAACATGGGTGCTTCTGAAAATCTAAGATTTAGGAGCAAGTTCCCAAATGGACTTGCTCAGGCACTTTTGAAATCCCCACCCATGGGTGTTAACATGTGCAGCACTGGGTTTGAGAAACACTCCCTAGAGAGCCTTCGAGGACAGGAATTGAGGCTCAAGTTTCATGTGGAAAAGGAGAAGGTACATCCTGAGACTACCCCCAGAGGATTCTTTCTCAGGACACATTCGGCATCGCTTACACAGCTAAATGAGAAGAGGATGCACCAGGCTTTTTTTAACTGCTATTCTTTCCTGGGTTACTTTCAAGGAAATCCCAAGGTTTTGAGGAAGTTAACTCCTTCCTTTTCAGTGATGAGCCATGTCCTATCACTGATCAGAGAGGCTGCTGTTCCCTTGCATAGCCCTTCTGAACTTTCAGCATTCCTTGCTTTAAAATCTTGAGGAGCAACTTTGAGCCTTAAGACTTTTTTTTTCTGTCTGGCTGTTCACAGCTTTTTGCATTGCTGAACGGAGTACCAAGCCAACTCCCCATGTGCGTGTGTCATCCTCTGCGCACACATCCATGCTCCAGGGAGAGACACCTGCTTTGACTGCTGCGAAGAGAACATTAATTACAGAGCATGTTGCTGCTAGTTGTCTGGGATACAGTTCCAAATGGTTAATTAGGCAAGCTATAACTTTTTGAAAGTTCTAACAGGCATTTGAACTTTGCTGTGTTCCTGTGAGTGCAGCCATCAGAAGCCAGGGGAGGACTTCTGGAGAAGGCAGTTAAGTGGCAGTTTTCATTTACTGCTCAGCACCTGCTAGCTCCATGGCTGTGCATTAGCAAGTCACAAGGCTCTAATCAGCACCTTCTCTGGCAGGTGCCAGACGCGGTAAACACGGCTCTCATTGCACACAATGGCAGGTTATGTTAATGCCAAGATAAGAACAGCATAAATTAAGTCAGATACAAAATACTAACTTTGTCATAGAGTTCCTGAACAAAGGGAGGTTTATCATGACAGGTAGGGCCCAGGCACACAACCTGGATCTGGATTTCCAACACTCCATAGTTTGGGAAAAGTTCAGAGCCAGGGGTTTGCTTCAGGTCCATCCCTAACTGTAATGGACTCCTTGAAAGGTGAATCACATGGGGCTTCCCAGAAGGGTGGGAGACTCTGGGGAAGCTTTGGGGTGTCAAAACTTTTTTTTTAATGCTGGGTTTGGTGAATTATTTCCCAGGCCCTTGTCTTTCCCTCATTAGAACCCCTGATTATTTTTTTTTCCAAGGGAAAACTAAATCTAAAATGACAGGTTTCAGAGTAGCAGCCGTGTTAGTCTGTATCAGCAAAAAGAACAGGAGTACTTGTGGCATCTTAGAGACTAACAAATTTATTTGAGCATAAGCTTTCGTGGGCTACAGCTCACTTCATCGGATGCATAGAATGGAATATCTAAAATGTTTCTAAATGCAAGACAAAAGAGGGTCCATCTCAGCCTTCTGACACAGGAGCACATCTTATTTATTTTGGTTGTCAGGTGCATGCATCCAGAAGCATCCTAGCCCAGAGATGAATGCAACTACACTTCTACCCCGATATAACGTGACCCGATATAACACGAATTCGGATATAACGCGGTAAAGCAGCGCTCCAGGGGGGCGGGGCTGCGCACTCCGGCAGATCAAAGCAAGTTCGATATAACGCGGTTACACCTATAACGCAGTAATATTTTTTGGCTCCCGTGGACAGCGTTATATCGAGGTAGAGGTGTCCTTGCTCTGCTTCTAGGAGTAAACTCAGACCTACCACAGCCCCAAATTTGCATGTGTCTGAGCCAAGCAGAACTTATACTTCCAACGTTTCAAATTTTCTTGATCTAGAATCCATTTTTGGATGACAAATGAGTTCCCGCTTCCTTGCCTGCTCCACCAGCCTGACTTCAGAGGCACAAGCACCCAGAAATCCTGCTGAAATAACTGGGAGATGTGAGTGCTGGAACTGGAACAAGAGGGACCTAGCCCCCTTCAGAAATCCTCCTCGCTTCCTTTCTCTAGACTTGCTTTGTCTTAGTGAAGCCCGCCCTCAGCCCATGCTGGGGGACATTTTCCTGCGGGTTCATGGGTCACTTACAAAGCCACATGGCCTGATTGTGATCTTCCACTAGGCTCATCTTGGTGCCGCATAATCTCCCCCTGTAGATGAGCCATTCTGGGTGGGTTCACTAAGGCAGCATGTGCAGTACTGGAATCACAATCCTATTGCTTCCCTTTACTGTTCCCCTCTTTACCTTTCTGGGCCTCTGCTGCATTCCCCACTTCAAGCTCCCTGCCCCTCTGATTTTCTACAGCCATTGTGCTTGTCAGTCTGTCTTCAAGGTGGTGGTTTTGTCTCCACTGATCCCTAACATGCTTATATTTTCCTTCGCAGATTGAGAGCTGCTTGTGCCATCTCTTGAAATGTCAGATCACCGTTTTCTCCTCCTTGCCAGGTGCGCATGACAATATTTGCCTGTTTCTTACAGCAAATTGTTTACTTTTCCCTGCCGGCTGGTTACGGGTGCGTTGTGTGTTTGTGTTGTAAGTAACTAATGCAATGTTCTCCCATGTGCTCTCTGACTCTAGAATGTTAATCATAGTAAATGACTCTCAGTAGAACTGGGTTTGTTCATGGCAGAGCCAGAACTTCAAATGCTTTAGCACAGGTTTTAGAACTTCTCATGCTTGCAGAGATTTTTTTCAGCTAGACTGTAAGCCTTTTATGGATGACAATCTTTATCTGGGTGCCATGCCTAGCACAATGGGGTGCTAATGATTAGGGTTGCAAGCAATACACATAATAAACAGACCAAGGTCTCAAACTGCCTGCAGCAAGCAACGTGGAAATAGATTGGATGTGTTAGACCTGCTGGCCTCTTAACTTTGAAAGGTTTCAAAGTGGTAGCTGTGTTAGTCTGTATCAGCAAAAAGAATGAGGAGTCCTTGTGGCACCTTAGGGTACATCTATCCGGTGGGTAGTGATCGATCTATCGGGGATCGATTTATCGTGTGTAGTGTAGACGCAATACATCGATCCCAGATCGCTCTCCCGTCGACTGCTGAACTCCAGCTCGGCAAGAGGCGGAAGCAAAGTCGACGGGGGAGCCGCGGCCGTCGATCCAGCGCCGCAAGGACGCAAAGTAAGTAATTTTAATTCGATCTAAGATACGTCGACTTAAGCTACGCTATTCTCATAGCTGAAGTTGCATATCTTAGATGGATTCTCCCCCCCCCCCCCCCCCCCCCCCCCCCCCCCCCCCCCCCAACGTCGACCAGCCCTCCGAGACTAACAAATGTATTTGGGCATAAGCTTTCGTGGGCTAAAACCCACTTCATGCATGCATCTGATGAAGTGGGTTTTAGCTCACGAAAGCTTATGCCCAAATAAATTTGTTAGTCTCTAAAGTGCCACAAATACTCCTCGTTCTTTTTACCTTTGAAAGTTCAGCCTTAGGTGTTTCTCAACCAGTCTCCTCTTTCTGCACACAATCACTTGCACACATCATTTTTGTGCCCTGAGGCTTGCATATACGTGAACATAACCTTCCCCACCCTCCCGAGATCTTGTTTGCATGCACAAGTGAAAGGAGGTGGAAAAGATCATGCACAAGTGATCTGCACACCCAACACACAGAGAATCTATGCTTTGAAAAATCCTCCCTAGCGTCTACACTTCTACAAAGAGCCCCTCTCTAGGCCTGGTATCCGTGCTTGGTTGAGAAGACTGGAGGGGTGTGTGTGTGTGTGGTTTGCTTTTTATATTTATAAGCAGCAAGATGTTTTTGAAAATTCTTTGTAAACAGCAGCATTTTTTCTCTGCAATTTACAGGTATTGATGTGGCAGGAAAGGAGGGAGGTGAGGGTTTTGTCCCTGAGAAGCATAGTCTAATACAGGAGTCGACAACCTTTCAGAAGTGGTGTGCTGAGTCTTCATTTATTCACTCTAATTTAAGGTTTTGCGTGCCAGTCATACATTTTAACGTTTTTAGAAGGTCTCTTTCTATAAGTCTATAATGTATAACTAAACTATTGTTGTATGTCAAGTAAATAAGGTTTTTTAAATGTTTAAGAAGCTTCATTTAAAATTAAATTAAAATGCAGAGCCCCCCGGACCGGTGGCCAGGACCCGGGCAGTGTGAGTGCCACTGAAAATCAGCTCGTGTGCTGCCTTCGGCACACGTGCCATAGGTTGCCTACCCCTGGTCTAATAGATGGAAATGTTAATGAGCCAGCATTCCAGGATGAGGAGCCTTGGTACAGGTGTCCTTGTAAGAGATGGACTCTGCTTTGTGGCAATTCACAGAGCAGAAACGGGATTTGGAAAGTCTTCAAAGGACCTGCCTGAAACCTCATTATAAAACACACAATCTGCTTGTTGGCATTGAGGCACAGCCAAGATCTGCCTGGGTCTTCAGTGAATTCTAATCAATGCTAGGGACCATCTTGGGAGCCCTATTAATAAATAAATGGGTGTTTCTTGTATTAAGGCTACATTGTAAAGAGTTGAAGGATGATGTGGTTGCTAGGTGTGTTACTAAATGGTTATTCCATTTGTTTGGGTCCAACAGATGAATAATGTTGCCTATAACAATCATCACGTGACTCATCTGTGACATGCTGATGAAATTAGACCCTTTTCTAACTTTTTATAACTGTATTATATTAATGTAAAATGTCACCAATAAGACACTAAAATTCCCAAACCTGGCTGCCTGAACATAAGCGCCTCAGGGCATAGACACTTGAGATGGGATTTCCAAAAGTTTCAAGGACTTGGGGGCACATAATTCCCTCAAAATCAAGGGATTTTGGCATTCAAGTCCTATTATTTCCTTCTGGAAATGCCACCCTCTAAATAAGAAGCCTCACTTCCAAACTGCTGAGACCCACAAATTCCAGACTCCAGTGGGAGCTGCTGGGTTCTCATTGCATGTGAAAATCAGACTGCTTTGATTCTAGTGCTGAAATATGCCCTTGAGTCTATCTTCAAAAATCTTGGCCTGGGCATCCATATCCTCTATGCAGCTCTGCAAATCCCGCGCATAGCTCAGTGTGGTGGTCACCTCCCATTGCAGCTCTGGGGCCCTGCAGGGCTTCTCCTTGTTGAACAAATCCTAGAATCTGTATCCTGTTTCTGATTCTTTGCAGCCTCATCTTCTCTGCATCTGCTTAGCCTTAAAAAGATTCCCCCTGCTGCCAAAGATCCAGACACACTCTTAAGCTCATTTAAAGCCCCCCCAAAAGAACTGACATTTTCTGAAGGGTCTGGCAATGTTAAATCCCACTAGTCAATAGACTGGGTGAACTAGGTAGTGAAGCAACCTTGCTCTCAGATGGGGCAGCGAGCTGAGAAATCCTGTATTGCAATATCAAGAGTAAAAGCACTCTGCATGCTGAGCTGGGGTGGGAGACTCACATGGCTGTATTTCAAACCCTGCCTGTCTGTTGAAGGTTTTTTTCCTCCCATTGCTGTAATAACTAAGCGCCTTCTGTAAATCAATAGCAATAACCAGCTCCTTAGTGGAACTCACGGTCTCTTCTCCCTTCTAAGGTAAAACCTCTAGAGGTATTTCCCTTTTTTCCCCCTTTGGCTCACTGCTTGATTTTTTTTTTATGGCGTTTTTAACTCGTAAGGGGGTCATGTTTGGATAGGTAGGGGTCAGTGTTGAACATCTCTCTTGCACTGGTGGAAGGGGGTTTTTGAAGAGGAAGGTTCTGCAGTCTCTCTTAATGACAGTTGAATGCTGTGCCTGTCAGATATTTTTTGTCTCTGAATATAAACATCGTTGTGGATGTTCGCCTGCTTGGATTCTGCTGCTGAGCTGGGGCTTTGTTTAAAAACCACTCCTATTGCTTTGCGAAAGTGAATCAGTGGCACCGGGCTGAGATCAGCTGGAGTCTTAGTCGTATCAACATGAGGAAGCTGCTGCCCATCGGTGGGGGCACAACAGGGGTTTGGGATTCACTGCTCCCTTTGGTCCAAAATAGCTGGACTCGGAGGTCATCCAGGCCTGTTGCAAAGCTTTTCTCCAGCCACTTAGCAATGAGGGGAGAGGGCTGACTAGCTCCAAGGGTGGGTGTTGGAGGTGGAGCGGGATCTGAATGCTGGACTATAGTAACAAGGTGTCTAGTCTGACACTTGAAAGGACTTAAAATGCACATTGTCTGTTCCAGACTAGTAACTCCTGGGAGCAGAGTGTTTTCCTCTCCAGTTTGTACAGTGCTGAGCAAACATCCAGGACGTCTCAGAATGATGCGATGGCTCCATCCCTTTGTGTGGTTGTCAGTAGCTCTTGTTGAGCTCTGAGACGTAGCAAAAGCGATATGAAACCCTGGCATGTTAGAACCTCCATGACCTGTGAAGCTCCCTTAATCTGAGTCCCGCTTCTGATATGATTCATGGAGCTGGAGTGTACGTTAGCTCTCAGATGTCAGATTGCAGGGGCACAGGGCTCGCATAATTAGGAGTGGCGGGGAGGGTCAAGTTTAGAAGAGGCAGGTGACAAATTAATTCATTCTTTTATGCAAGAGAGACACATCTCTTTTCCAGGCTCACTGAATTTCTCCTCTTGTATCACTCCAGTGCCCTCCCTCATGCCCTGCTGTGATAAAGATCCTCCGTGGCATAATTACCAGCTCCTCATTTAAACGTGAGGGTTGAATGGAGCCTGAGAGACCAAAGAAACAGGACTCCAGTCCTGAGCGACACCTCACTCCCCGTTAGCTGCTTGTTTAAGCCTAGGTATGGCTGCCTAATTGGATCTGTTTGCCTGGCGATTTGCCCGCAGGTTGCAAGCATTGCTGAACACGTATAGCTAAATCCCCAGTGACTACAGGCATCTTCCACTGCCATTGACTTTACTGTCTGCGACGCCTTATCTGTCTGACTAGCAGGGAGGGGGGCAGGCTTTGTGTTAGCTGCTGAGGATTGGTAAATAACAAGTTCCCTTACTATTCCTCACCCAGGTTCCAGAGTGGAAAACACAGAATAATAGACATGTAGGGCTGGAAGTGACCTTGAGGTCTTCTAGCCCATTCCCCTGCACTGAGCCAGGATTAAGTATACCTAGGCCATCCCTGACCGATGCTTGTCTAACCAGGTCTTGAAAACCTCCAGTGATGGGTATGACAGATATGGTAACTTCCTGCAATAGCCTGGACAAACCTTAATTTAATAAGATTATGTATCACTGTTGACCAGGGATCGTATGTAATTCCATAGGGAAGGGGGACTACAGCCCTCCAGGGACTAAACCATGGGGGGTGATTGGACAAATTGACTTGGGTTGTAACCCCTCCAAGGAGGTACCACCACCTGGAGAGGCTCGCATATGCTGCTTGAAACTGGATTCTCTAGAGACCAATAGACCAAGAAAGGACATTTGGTAAATAGCCTGAGTTAGAACTGACTCAGGATCTGCTTTCTGATCCACCAAATGGACAGGACATTCTGTCCAAAGGAGGCCCCAATCCTTCCTGAGAAGGGATAGAGGGACTTGACCTATTCATGGGAGGGGGTCTTGTTCTGAGCAAAAGCCGTTATGAACTTGTAACCACAGAAGAACCCTGTTGTGGGGTTTGAAGGACTGTTGACTTGCCAGACCCTTGTTGGAGGTTGGGTGACCTCCTGGTAAGCTGTATGTATGTCGGCTCTTATTGTTTTAAGGTAAAAGCATTACAGAGAAAACATTAAGAATAAATGTGCTTGCTTAGAAAGAGCTGGGTGGTGACTTCACTGTAGGCAATTAAGCTGTTTATAGCTTTTGAGGAATAACTGCAAAGCTGGCCTGCTTAAACAGTCTGGCTCACTGGGGAATTCACAGTATAGGCAGGGAACTGTGCAGCCATAGAAAACCCCAGCCAGGGGGGAGAGATGCACATCTGCACAATGAGGTGATGGCTGGGGAGACCAAGCCTGAGAGCAGGTGCCCTTGGTGGACCATAGAGGGGGAATATAGGTGTGATTGCTCTGAGCTGTGACAATGGGGATTCCACAACCTCCCTAGGTAACCAGTTCTAGTACTTACCTATCCTTCTAGTTAGAAAGGTTTTACCTTATGGCTAACTTCAATCTCCCTTGCTGCAGATTAAGGCCATTGGTGCTAGTCCTACCTTCAGTGGACATGGAGAAGAATTGATCACCATTCTCTTATAACAGCCCTTACCATATTGGAAGACTGCTACATTTTATTTCAAACCCAAAGGCAAAAAATAAGATGCCCTGGGCTGTATCCCCAGCTGGTTTGTCACTCCATTGACACTGACACTGTTTTACTCCAGTTTACACCAGCTGGGGATCTGACCCATGGTCTTGTATGCTTCCTGAGCCAATAGACCATATATAGATCGGGCTCATACTCAACCACTCACTCTGAGCAGGCCTGGACTTTGGGATGGCAAAATTCAACCATTTGAGCTCATCTCTAAATTCTTTACATGATTTAAAAAAAAAAATCTTTCCCTGGACTCTGGACAAAGGCAGCCAGCTCACCAAACACTTGCTTGACTGACCTGCTATCACCTTTCAAATGGCAACTGTTTGCAATAGAAGCATCTTCTTCCCAGCTCAAGCACAGTTCCTGGGCAGCAACTTGAATAATACCCCCAAGGAGTAGCACTCTGTGCCATTCAAGTGGATATGTAACGATGCTTGATAGCAGTTTCTGAGGTGATGCTTTTTTCCATTGCACTAGTCTCTCTAGGCAATGTTCCCTTCCTAGCAAAATGCAGAAGGGCTGCAAATGCTTCTTAATAAATTATTTGCATAAAATTGCAATTGCATCAGTGTTCTGAGCACTGGAGGCTGAAATGCTCCCCTCGAAGTGATAGTGTTTCTGGCCACTTTCCCCTCCAAGGACAATGTTTAAATAAAAATCAGGCAGTAGCCGGCTGGCTTGGATCTTAAAGGACAATTATGCAATTCCCAGAGGGAGGCATGCTGTGGGTACTTGGACATTTTTATGCACCTGTCTAAAACTTCCAAGAGGATAAAGACCATCTATTAAGAAACATTTCCCTTTGGTCTCAGGTAAAGGAATGGCACTCACTGATCTTCCCAAAGTGTGACAACTCTAGCTAGGGCAATATAGACTTCCTGGGCCTGTTTTCCACCCACCCCCATATAGCAACCCTGGATGCTTGCACGTGCTCACTCAACGTTCATGTGCAAATTATCTGCCCAATGCCTAAAGTATGCAAGGTGCTGTACAGGGCAAATAGAAGGCCCCAAAGTGCTTATGATCCCTGTGTAGACAAGACCTGTTTAAGAGTAATGGTCAGTGGGAGAGGGGGAGAATCGGTCTCTTTCTGCCCCTTTTCCATGTGTGGACCTTGGACTTTGTGGTGAGGCCTTTATGAGCCCCAGGTGAGGGAGTGCTGTTGAGGACCCTCTGTGTTTGGATGGGGAGGAGGAGTTAACATGCAGATGTAGGAGGACACAGTAATAGTTATGGGTCCAGACCAGGCCGTGGTGTGTTCTTTCCTTGCTTGTGTGGATAGAAGCGTGTCATAAGTATGTCTGAGAACCATGCTGTAACCCTGTTTGATATCTGTGTTAACAGGGTTACGACGTGTGTTCTGTGTCACTATTCTAATGTGATTTGGCTTAAGTGCTAGCTTTTCAAAGGTATTTATGCACTATAGATGCAGCAGGGGAAGGGGCGTTAGGTACCTGACCTGCTTAGGTCCCTAATGTGATTTCAAAAGCTCCTGTCTGCATCTTTAGGTGCCCAAATACCTTTTCCAGTCCATAGTGACCAAATCTCGCAGTTTCACCAGGGCAGTCCTAGTTTTTCATATGGTGTCCCAGGCCTTTCTCTCAAACCATCTGACATGACCCAGTTTTTAATGTCATCAGCCCACACATTTGGGGTAACATTTTCTAAAATGCGTTAGTGAGTTAGGCTCATTTTCAGAAAGACACTTAGGAGCTTATTTAGAGTTTATTGCTTGACTAGAATTTGCTCTGTATTTCCCGGGGGTGGGGAGGGATGGAAAGTGCAGTGGAACAAGTAAGTGTGAGGAACAATGTTTAGGATGAAGCTGAAGGAGAGACCCTCTCAGAGCTGTTCTTTTGCTCCAACTGATTAACTAGATTTGTTCAGTGTTACATGACAAACTCATTCAGACCCAGTTACTAGGAGGTAGAAGCTATTGTTTGTTTATGTTCTCCATTGCTCATAATCTCATTTCCCAGGTCCATGCCCCTAAGATGTGATAGCAGGTGCTATCTTTCTCGCTGTTTTCCTGCATGCTGATCGCTGTTTTGCCCTAACTCATAGTGTTCCTTGTGTGACCTGCCAGGGTCAGAAATGTATGTTGTTTCTCAGCTCCACAAAGACTGCATGAACATAATGTCTAACCTCCGCCTGCTGTCAGAGAATAAAGCAGAGAATAAATTTGTAATTGCCTGCGTTTTTGACACATTCCCTGACACTGCATGTACTGACTTCACAAACCCCAGTTTCAATTCAGGTATTCTGGCCTGAGTCTCTTTAAAACAACAACAACCCCACAGGTGCAGAGAAGACAAGTGAGCCAGCAACCGTTTATCCTTGGAAACCCGCAGTGCTACGCTAAGAGAGATGGGAACATGTTCAATCAGCTGCACCCACGCTGCTAGTGGTAGAGATGAGTAGGCAAAACTGTTCTTTCCCCCTTGCCAGGGCAAGTTCATGGTTAAGTGTCTTCTAACAACTCCCTGACTATCTAGCCCACCAGTGCTTTTGTGTGGTTCCTTCCCCATCACCACCTCCTTGCTGCAGGGATGCTCCTTGGAAGGGTGGGTTTGAGGTGAGCGTTTCTCATGCTGTAATGATGAATGCTCCAGATGTCCTGCAGTGTTAACAACGTGATTTGTGCCCCATGAGGGCCTAAAGGCCCCGCTCAAGGATCAGGGGACGTACACTAAGAGTCTCTGTCCCATTCAGTTGAGGACTAGACTTTCAATCTAGCTCAGGGCATTGGGCCATAGGTGTCACAATGGGAGCTGCTGGGGGCCGAGTCTAAACAGGAGTTTGACGCCATGGCCCCTAACGCGCATTACTGCCGCTGTGCTGTTTTCAGCCCTAGATCTCCATGAGGACACAACAACGCTGTCCCTTTTTCGTTATCCCCATTTCCAGAGGGATAGTCTAGGGCACCGAGAGGCTAAAGGTGTCTCTACAGTTGGAAAAATTAAACTGAATTAACCAACAGTGGATTAGTTAAACTGTGTTAAACCCCGTGTGGATGTTCTTGTTCAGAATTAAAGTGGCCTTAATTTGGTTCGGTTAATTTGCTTTGAATTAAGGTGACTTTAATTCTGAATAAGAGGGTCTAGACAGGCTTAAGAGGTGGAAATGAGGTTTAACTAATCTGCTTTTAAAAGTTAATTTGGATTAACTTTCCTGAGTGTCCTTGGCAGCTGAGAATGAAACCTTGCTCTGCTGCTTATCTGTCCCCTGCCCTATTCAGTGGGCCCTGGCACCTAGCTTCCCCCTCGTTCTCTCTTAGAGCAGCTGGCCAATCACATTGCAATCTTTCTCATCTCTCCATATTTCTACAACTCCTATCCCTGTGGTACCTAAGCACTGGAGTCCCCCACATTCTCCTACCCCCCTGCTGGGAATTATTTTAAATCACAGTAGGAAACACAGGTTTCATGTTTCCCACAATCTCTGCTCTGGCCAAGTAATGGCAAAAGTAGTGAACGGTTTAGGTGATTCTCTGTTACACTGGGGTAGTGTAAAAGGGCCTTAAACTGTCTGCAAACCGTACGTCAGTCATATTGGACAGCTCCATCTTCAAAGCCACAGCACCTGCTGTTCTCTACAGCTAACTGAGAAGTGCAGCATCAGAAGGGAGGGAGAGGCAGTATGCCAGAGCTCTGCGACCTATTCTGTACTGTGACATATCTAATTACCAGGGCTCTTCACTCTTCCCGTTGCAACACATCTCCTAAGCAGATGCCAGGCTCCCATCGGCAGTGACTGCATCTCAGTGGAAGGGGCAGACTGCACATGCTCAGTGCCCTGCCGTTGTACTCTACCCGTGATCAGAGTTTCACTGCGCTCTGGAAGTCATGGACCCAGGCACGTGCCCTCTTGACCATTAATTTAGTGGCTGTCAGGGAAATTCCTGCATTCAAAGGGTTGACTATTTTGGAATTTTGTTTAAGACATGCAGACACAGCCTGACCACTGCCAGATAGTGGGGGGCACTAACGGTGTACCACCGCTCCCAGGGGAATGTGCCTTGCCCAGCTACCTGAGCAAACCTGATAGAGTGATCAGAAGAAGCCCACATTATTACACGTAGGGAACCTGCTTGGGAGGCCGCAGGATGCAGCGCCCTTGGGAGACATACTCCTACCAGATCTGTGCATTTATTAGTCCAAAGTGGATATGCCTGAATAATGCGCAAGTGCTTATTCCCCCCTGGACTTCTTTAAATGAGTCAATTTAATTGGGCCTGGCTTGTTCAGACCACGCTGTATGAATGTATGCTTGTTCTTTAGATCTTATTGGCCAAATTCTGCCCTGGTGTAAGCAGTTCCAATCACTGATGTAAATGGCATCAAGTCCTCTTATACCAGTGGTGAATTAAGCTTTGCCGTATATATCCCGCACTAGCTCTATTCCCTGACAGCTTCCTGTGTCTGAGTTAGCAGTGTGAGGGAGGCTGCCAAAGAATACATCACCGTTTCCAAGGCCATTCCCCTGGATGTTTTTCTAAAAGATCTGCTCTAGGAATTATTTTGGGGAAGTTCAATGCCGGGGTTATGCTGGAGGTCGTGATCACACTGGTGCCTTCTGGCCTTGGAATCTATGAACCTATTCTTGTTTATAGTTCGTTTTTTGGAAGCCTGAAACTGGCCTGTTTTTCTTATCCCTGTTTTCCTGTCTGTCAATGCAGGGCTGCCAGTGGGCTGGTTGGTTGCTGCAGGGCGGGCGATGCATTATTGTGGGGTTGCTGTGAAGAGTGTTTTGACTCGGGTACAAGAGGGCCAAGCTAAAGCCACACCTGGGAAATGGGGTAGAACTCAGCGTGCACTTGGGAGAGTTGCAAATCCCACATAACGGCAGAGGACTTGCCACTGTGCTGCGAGGTTCATGGACAGAATCTATTCCCACGTCTAGGGGCAGGCTCAGAGCTCCAGTGCAGGCCCTCTGGGCCCACCCATGGCTTCAGTTTATGGGCTGAGAGGCACTTATTGCTTCTCACCATGCCCTGTGCAGAAATCCCACATCTTCACCCGAGCCCCCCCTCCCCCGCCCTGTACCAGCCCGCTCAGAGCCAGACTAGAGCCAGGCCTTCCCAGGGCTTAGGAGATGTAGAAGCCTCCCAGTGCAGCGGCTCTGCCCATGCACTCCCTGGGGGGACCCCATTGAACTGAGATACTAAGGGGAAGGGAACATGGATAGAGCTTTGCAGCATCTCTGCCAACTGGTAAATTCCACAACACCAATGAGAAGTGTCCTTGCTTCTCTCGCAGACGGTAGCTGCCAATGGAGGACACAGCATTCTCATTCCCTTGCAGCCACGAGTTTACCATCTTGAACAAAAGCCTAGGGGCTGCTCAGAAATGACTGCTGCGTGATACATATTCAGCACTGCGATAAGCACAGCATATCAAGCATGGGCAGAGAGGAGCAAGCCTAGAGCAAGGACATTGCCTCTCGGAGTTATTAGAATTGCAGCAGATTTCCCCATGAATGACAAGCCTGTAACTCTGTTCTCTCTCTCAAGGAGCACGTTTTCACAGGCTCGCTCATCTACCAGACTGCCTGCTGCTCTGTTTGTGCAAATGACGTTCGACTGGAGGGTGATAAATACACAGTAAAGGATTCAGGGAACGCTCTACATAACTCCCAAATCAGTGCGAGGGCCTTTCACGTCATTCTCCTTGACTTCCTCTTGCATCTGTTTGCTCTGGGCTTTACTCTTGCTTCCCTCCATTACAGTCAAGCCCTGCTCTCACTGCTTTTGCTAGCAGGATCTTCTACATCCAGGGGGATGGCGAAGTTTCCCTGAGGCCTCTGGCACCCCATTTTTCAAAGGAAAATTCCCCCTCCATACAAGGTGGGAGATCCTGCAGGATCTGGCTTGTAGGGTTTGCTCTTGAACTAAGTTTGTGAGTTGAAAACAGAAAAAGCTCTAGCAGGAAGCTTGAGCAGCATGATGTGAATGAGACTGTGAGGGCTCAAATCTCAGGGGAGTAGACCCCTCAGCCACAGGGAGGGCTTCTCACCTGCATAAATAGTTGCTAGCTTGGGACATGCCAGCTATGAAATTCTTTAATCCATCATAAAATGGAGTAATTGGGTGTGATTAACTGCACACAACACAGCTGTTGCTGGCATGTTTACACGGCAGGGTGCACGGGCAGAGCACAGACAGCGGAGCTGCTTGCTTTGTCTGGAATGAATGGCAGGACCGATCAATCCATGTAGAAGCGGGTGAATCCAACGTGCTGGAAACACCATGGGAGCTTTCAGTGCTATTTTGCCAAGCCATCTGGAGTCTCTGCATTCGCTCCTCCAACGTGTTTGCTACCAAATGAATTTCTTAGCTCTTGGTGCTTGAACTGGGGGACAGTAGAGTGCTGGCTGACGAGGCTGGCAGAGCCATATTCCCTGTTGGAGGAGCTTGTCAAGCGGCCCTGAGTAACCCTGCAATTAGCTCCTAGAACTGTGGATTTGACATTTGTGGCTTGGCTGCACTAGAGTTTTACCTCCATTTTCTCCAAACCTTTCCCTAGGGGAAGCCACAAACATTTGGGCAATGGCACTGTCCACACGAGCCTTTACAGGCGTGCTGCTAACGACCTCGAGTGAAACGTCAGTCAGCTGGCCGGAGGTAAACGTACCCCCTTGGGAGATTCATTATCGACATGCCAGCTATGAAATTCTTTAATCCGTCAGAAAATGGAGTAATTGGGTGTGATGAGCTGCACCCATACAGCTGCTCCTGGCATGTTTACACGGTGCCCAGGCGGCAGAGCATTTGCACAGATGCATCCTGATTGCAGAGAGGGGGCAAAGCACTGCCAGGTCAGAATGGCAGCACTTCACACCCACTGCACACTTGCTTTGCACGAGGGCAAAGGGCTACAGGAGGGGCGGAACCGTGGAAAATCTGGCCCGTATGTCGTTCGTTGGCCAGAGCACAGGTCTGGTTCTCCGCTCTCGCGCCCCAAGGTGAATGAGGAGAAACTCCACGGAAGTCAAAGGAGCTAGCCTGGTGCAAGATCAGAATCAGGCCCCAAGATTTTAATTTCTCATCCACCAACTTCACTACTTAGTCACTGACTAGTGAATAAGACGCAAAGCAGGGAGTGGTCAGGATACGGGTCCTAGCGTGCCCGCTGTCCGAGTGCTGCACTGACGTTGACACATTCCCAGCTTTCTGCTTGCATTGATTCACTGGGTGTTCTGCATCTACCTTGCAGTGAAAACGCTTTGCTGCTTTCCCCCCCCCACGCAGGTTTGTAGCAAGTGTGATGTCCTCTGCCTCCGCTTTACCCCTACAGGACTGAGCAGTGAGGCGCTTCCACGCTTTGTCGGGGGCACGTTCGGCTCAGCCTTAAAAAAAAACGACCCCCTTCAAAGTGGCTCACAGCCACACAATTCCCCACCTCGGCCTAGCCTGCTGCTGCCAAGATTTCCTTTGTTTGCTTTCTGCAATTATCTGTTGCCCTAATTGAATGGCTGTTTGTAATTACAGGAGCTGGTGATAGCCTCTGTGGCAGTGCTGGGATGCCAAGTGTCTCTGAGCTGTGTGGAGATGGAAATTCCAGCTGATTGTCTGTCTGATTTCCTTCCCCCCCATACCTGATACCTGCATTTCAGTTACTAGTGAGGATTCATGCTTCAATATGATGGGTAAGAAACCCCCATTTCAACAATATTCTGTCTTCACTGGAATGGAATCCGCAGGCACAGCATGAGAGGAAGGATGCTGTGTTAACACACTGGATGGGATTTGCAAGGTGCTCAGTTAGCCACCTGGCTCTGCCACAGACTAACTGTCTGACCTTGGGCAAGTCACTTCACCTCTCTGTGCCTCAGCTCCCCATCTTTATCATGGAGAGGAGGGGTGGGTACAGTGCTTCCTTTCTGCCTTGTCTATTTAGGCTGGGATTTTGAAAGGAGCTAGGCTCCGTTACGTTCCTCTGGCAATCCCACTGTGAGATTGTAAATTCTTCAGCGCAGGGGCTGGAGTTTGCACTGGTTTGGCTACTTCAGTAGCTATAAAACCCATTGCAGGGCTGGAGCCCCAGGTCCAGCACCAGTGCAAGTTGACCCCCACCAATGTACCTGCACGCTGCGTACCCCTTAGGGCTGGTCTGCACTGGGAATGCACATCACTGTAGTGACATGTCTCTCCGGGGCGTGAACAATCTCTGAGACCACCAATAAAGGGCTCTGCAGGATGGGGATGGGTTAGGTGCAGAGGCGCTGGCTCACTAGTGGGTGCTGGGGGGGCGGGTACTGCCACACTGTGGCTTCCACAGTAGCAGTAATGGGGACGTCACCTGCTCCTGTTACACTTCTAGCACATGGACAGGGGAATGCAATTCATTTGTTGCTGTGCTGCAGACAAACAAGACTGCAGCCATCCCTCCCCCTCCCAGTCATGACGTTTTTATGGCAGAGAATAGACCGTTTTAAATATTAACGAGCTTGTCACAAATGTCTCACTTCCTGCTACCAACAAAAACATCTCTCTGCCTGATGCTTGTCAGGATGGGCTCAGGAGCTCTCCCCACAGCTCTCCTTTCAGAAGCAACTTCGCCCTTCTCATTAGATCCTATCCCATCCCATCCTTTGAGTAGCTCTCTGATTGCTCCTTTAATGACTCATTGTCTTAAGAGCCTATTGTCATTATCCCCACTCTGTCTTCCTTTGTTCTCAGCAAGGATTGGGTTCAAAGTGTGATTTCGCTAGTCAGAGCATCTATCGCTCAATAAACTCAAGTCCCTTGGGCTCTGGACAGCTCACTCATTAGTTGTCAAAATATATGTATTTAAGAGCTGAGTTGTCAAAAGTTTTAGCCATGCCATTGCCGACGCCCACACAAAGTACATGCAGTTACACAGGTCAGGATTTTGCACAGCTCCATACCTGCGTCCTTCGTTATTGTTTATAGCTAGGTAATACTTAGTCGCCTCAACCATGTTGGGGCCCCATTGTGCTTGGCGCTGTACAAACAAAGGAAATGTCACTCCGTACCCCAAAAAGCTAGCAATCAAAGGTTCTGACCCTGCCAAGATGTACGTGTGCCGAATTTTAACCTCCTCGATAGTCCAATGAAGGTGGCTCCTGCACTACTCCTGTGCTTGAAGTTAAGCCCATGCATAAATCTTTGCAGGTTGCAGCATTAAAAACCAGGCAGATGGAACAAACAAGTGGATGGGGAGGAGGGAGGACAGGGCAACGAAAATAAGCAAATGCTTAAACAGAGACTAGCTGTGTGAGCAGTATCTATCCACTCGCCATGTGCCTGGCCAGATGTGCAGTCTCCTCAGACAAATATCCAATTGCACATGCAGGCGCTTTAATGGACTGCGTAATTTTTCCCTTGGTGAATGATTGATTTGGGTTTTGGTAGTTGCAAAGCTTCGCTCTCATTCCTCCTGCCTAGACTCTGATTCTCAGGCACAGGTGCTGGTGGGAACAGTACAAAAGCCTGAGCAGAGAAGTGGGAGTTTGCCATTATTCTGTGGAGCTAGAAGGGACTCCTAGTTATCTACGGTCTTTCAGCAGATATGGGTGGCAGCTAATTAATTGAGCAGTAACTGCATTAAAGTCAGTGCTAGAAAATCAATTCAAAAATTGCTTAACAAGCCTGTGTCTTTAGGGAGTCCATCCACTGCCATCTGAGACCCAGACGTTCCACTCCATGTTTGGAAATGACCTTAATTGCGTCTTTTAGTCACTGTGTGGCTTAGCTGGTCTGAAGCTGAGACTCCCCTGGCTGCGGAGAAGTGGCTGCTCTTTGTACTTGTACATCTTGTGTTAATACCTCACTCCGGGTGCCTTCAGCAAGGATAAGAAGGGCGTGATACGGCTCCATGGCAGAGAATGGTCCAGCAGGGGGAGTTCAGATTTGGGAGTGGGGAGCGGTGGCTAGAGGTTGTGCCATAGGAAATAACATTCAGAAGCATAGAATGGGCCAGAGTCATCCCTGGTTATAAATTAGGCCTCTACCCTGATATAACGCTGTCCTCGGGAGCCAAAAAATCTTACCGCGTTATAGGTGANCTATCGGGGTGGAGGTGTATATGTTTAGCGTCTGATCCAGATACCTGGGTAGTTGCTTGACAGGGATTGGGGGAAGGCTGCGAGTATGTTCCATGTTAAAGGTGCTTTTCTGCTGCTTTGATTTACTGCATGACTGAGCTAATCACTGACCCATATGTGATTATTAACACTGCGGGCTGCCTGAGCTAGCAGGCTACCGTGGGTGAGTGCCTAATGCTGCTGAGTGGTCGTCAGGATGTTACTTTAAGTTCTATTAATTGTTAGACTTTCTCAAGGCTTTGGGGTGGACATTTTATGTTTAAATCCAAATAAGTAAATAAATTGGGCTTGATGATGAAATGCACTTGACGAGACGATCAAGCCAGCTTAGAATGGCAGATCTGCCATGTAGACACTCACATACGATCTGTTCGGCTGCCTTTGTTACTGTGGACGGCACAGTGGTCTGATCACAGCTCCGAGAGCCAGGAACTCCTGAGTTTTGTGACTCCGAGAAGGGCAATTTCCTTCTGTGCCGCTGTTGCTGAGGGATTTGATTTGTCCATGTTTATACAGTTCTTTGAAAATGCAGCACTATAGATGTGGTTGTTATGTTGCTGTTTCTGACCTCTTAATCTTTCATGCATTTTTAAGTGCAGTGGGTTGGTTTTTTCTATCACCTGATTGAAGGGAAGGCAGGAGCTTCTCAGAAGGTCACAGGCACAAGTAGCTGCACTCTCTTTATTGAGATGAGTGCTTCTGCATATATTTTTATTCGTGACCTATCCACTAATGGACAGATAAAGTATTGTCCTATATCTGAAGCAACCAAATATCTCTAGTCTCTTCCTTTCAACCCGCACCCACGGGCTATGGCCATATACCAAAGATAACAATGACGATAATACCTACTTCATATTTAGTGCTTTTCATCCATAGTCCTCAAAGGGTGCGTCTGCACAGCAAGCAGAAACCTGCGACAGCAAATCCCGAAGACTGGGGTCCACAGATTCAGGCTTACAGGGCTCATGCAATGGCACTAAAAATAGTGTGTGTTGACATTCAGGCTGGAGCTGGGGGTCTGACACCTACAGACTGGGGCTGCTTTTAGCACCACAGAGCTAGCGCTGTGAGCCCGAGTTTGTAGCCTCTGTGACTCGCTGCGGCAGGTTTTGGCTTGGCGTCTAGAGGTACCCAAAGGGCCCGAGAGAGGAAGTAGGCTGTCCAACAATCCTTGCTCCAGGGGACTTAGACTCCCGAAAGGACTGCTAACGGCTGCCTGTCTTCGAGAAGAAATAGGGCTTAGCTGTGATGGATATACAGGGGGTTCTTTACGTAGTCTGCTGGGCACAGATCCTGTGGTTCCCACTGGCCCCTGATCGACACAGCCTAGTGCTACCCAGTGTCACCACACAGTGTCTTCCTGGCCTGGACTCGGCAGTCATGGAAGGAGCTGTTGATGACACTGCAGTGGCTCCAGTCACATCGGCCAGTGACCTCTCTCCAGGACATGCGTTTCTCTGGGCACAGAGGGTGCCTCGTAACACAGGAACAAGGGAGCATCCACTGACAGGAAGACACAGCAAAGTCAAAACTGACGAAAGGAAGTGCTTTTTTTACTTGATGCATAATTAGACTGTGGAACTCAATACCACAGGAAGCGGCTGAGGAAAAGAACTTAGCAAAACTTGAAGAGGGACTGGATATTTATATGTATAACTAGAATAGCCAGAGTTAATGTTATAATCAGGGCCGGCGCTCCCATTAGGCGACCTAGGCGGTTGCCTAGGGCGCTGCTATTTTGGGGGCGCCTGCGCCCCCGCCGCCCGTAGAAATTTGGGGGCGGGACCTTCCGCCGCCGCCGTTGGGGGCGGGATTTCGGGGGCGGGACCTTCCGCCGCCTAGGGCGCCGAAAAAGCTGGCGCCGCTACTGGTTATAATTATCATAGTTGATTTTTGGAGGAGCTATAAAGGCTCCTAATTCAGGGCTTCTGCTAATCTCTAACTATTAGGGATTAGGTTGAGACCTGTATGGGGGCAGATTATACCACATCTGCCTGTGGCAGAGTTCTCACACCTTCCTCTGAAGCTGCCCGCTGTCACTGACAGGATATGGGACTATATGGACCTGGAGCCTGATCCAGTCTGGCAGGGCCTGTGTTCCATTGAAGGCTTCGCTCAGGCAACACAGTGCAAGGGAAGAGGAAGTGGGTTGACATTGGGTCAAGAAGCGGGACTGAGCAGGTGAAGCAGTGGGAACCAGGGAAGGGGGGAACCTTGAGCTCAGGCAGGAGTGGGGGACTGTCGGGCAGGACAGCAGGAGCGCTGGGAAGCACGGAATTTGCAGTCCACACTGCCCCCAGTTATTCTAAGGGAGTAACGTGTTTCCTTTTTACAATAAAGGCCACAGGGCTCCAGCCAACTTGTCCATCGCCACACGTCACCCTCTCGGTAGTAGCTCGTCGTATGGCTGTGAGGGACCCTGAGATGATACGGGTGGGGCCGATTGCAAAGGCCTCTTTGTGTCGCCACCATCTGCACAACTGAGCGCAGCCTGGAGAACATTCGGCTGGTTTGTTTCATTTCCGAGAGCTGAGGTGTTCCCCCTCCCCTGCCCCGAGAAATCACACGAGAGTTTACCCTGCTCCTGAGATGTGGTTCTTAAAATAAAACACATTGCTGTTTCGAAAACAGGCTGGCACAACTGGAATGCAAATGAACAGGCCACACCGCCTGATTGAAACGTACCAACAAAACAACTCCTTCATGTGTCAGGGACGCAGCCCATTGTCAGAGGAAAATGTGAATTAACGAGTCATTGCAGTAATCCCAGGAGGCCAGGCAGCCGTACGAGTGACATGTCCAACTCGTCTCAATTCAGACAGAACCGCTCTGCCTCCATTTCCAGGTGCATCCTTTGCAGCCTCCTGCCATGTCCTTGTCCAGCATGCGTGTGAGCCCGGCACAAACACCGGCTCCTAGCCCCAGGCACATCTGGAGTGGACCTGCAATGAGGCTCTGACACAGGTGGGATTGGGAACGTGGTGCTGTGACTGTGTGTAGGGGCTGAAGGACCCTACCAAGGAAGGCTGGCCTTGTGGTTAAAGCACTGGATTGGGACTCAGGTGATCTAGCTTCAGCTCTTGGCTCAGACGCTGGCTTCTTGTGTGACTCTGGGTAAGTCTCTTGGGGTACAATTTTCAAAAGCCTCTAAGTGATTTTGGAGCCCCTGGAGCCTGAGCCTAACTGAATGGCAAGGTCTCCTAAGTCACCTAGGCTTTGGGAGAATGTTGCCCATTGTGTTTCTGCGCCTCAGTTCTGCAAAGCAGGGACCCTGCCTTGCTGTTTAGGTTGTCAGTGCTTCATGTCAGGGGCTGTCTCCTATTACATGTGTGTACAGCGCTAGCAGAGCGGGGCCGGGGCCTCTAGATGCTAGCGTCGTATAGTAGTTCATTGACACACGCACCCCAGAGACTCCCTCAGAACCTGCTGCAGCTGTGCATGCGGCCTGGGGTCTCAACGGCAAACGCGGGCACACTGCATGGTGCACCCTGTAGAAGGAGCTGGGCCTGAATCCTTGGCATTTGGGCTGTAAGGCAACGCTGGCAGATTTCTCAACCTCCCTTTATGCGTCCCTTGGTTTTTGAGCCATTGATCGTGATCCTGTCCCTGTGCATCAGGTACATGATTGAAGCCAGGAGAAGGCTCTAAGAGTCTCCGAGCAAGGCTTTTTCATTAACAGTAGTGATACCGAGGCTAGGTCTACACTACCACGTATGTCGGTGTAACTTACGTCACTGAGGGGTGTCAATAGGCCACCCCCGTGAGAGACATAAGTTACAGCGACCTAAGCGTCAGTGTGGACAGCACTATGTTGGCGGGAGAGCGTCTCCTAGCACGCACCATAGCTACCGCTGCTCCTTGGTGGATTAGTAAAGTCGACAGGAGAGCTTCCTCCCTGTTGGCTTAGCGCAGTTACCCAGAGAGCTCACAGCTGCATCAGTGCAGGTGCATCGCTGTAAGCTCTCCAGTGTAGCCATTGCCTTCGCGCTTCGGAAGCAACTCCCACCCAGGAGTCTCCAAGCGTGTTCTTCATTAAACCTCACAGTGCCCCAGGGAGCTAGAAAAGCATCATTGCACCCATTTCTCAGATGGGGAAACAGAGAAAGGGGCAGAGATTTGCCCAATGCCTCCCTTGAACTCATCAGGCCCAAGGGAGTCATTGGAATTCATTATCTGTGTCACTCAACATGGTACCAAGGCTCCTGTGTGAGGTGTTGGGCTCTGCTGAAATGCACATAATAATAGTCCGAAAGCCATAGTTTCTGTATTTCCCTTGACAAGCTACAGATCACGACATGTTGTGACTGCTGCTCAGCCAGACCTAGCGAGCACTCAAGCTGTATCATGATATATGTCACATGCCTCCTGTCCTTAATGGATTGTCACAAGAGGAAGGCATGTGGTGCAGTGATGGCTGGCAAGATGTGCCGGCTATTCCTTCCCCTCCATCTGTACAGAGAACAGCTCTACAGCCGAGCCGCTCCCCTTGCTGAAGGAGCCCAGCCGTCCCAATGCACACTGCTAAGTGCTTCTCGACTCCCCATTCCACTTGTTCTCTCAGACCCTCCACATGTGTATGCCTGCTTTCATCTTCTAAGTGAGGAAATGCAGTTTGCTTGCATCTGATATGGCTGTGATCAAAGTCATTCAATGGTGATTTATGCCTTTGAACCTTCAGACAGATGCAGACTGCCAATAGGCAGAAGTCTGATAAATCGTGGGATGAAGAGGCAGCTACGACAAATGCCCTGGTGCGCGGGCTGGGTTTGCTGGATTGGCCTTGTATAAACACGCCGCTAGAACTCTCCAACCCTGAGCTGCATTAAGGTCTGAGTCTGCTGCCCTTATGTTCCCTGGTATCCTCCTCTGCCAGCCCCCGCTACCCTCAAATCAATGGGACTCCAGTGAAATCCATGGGAGGGCTTGAATACCAGATACTACTCTGTGGGAAGGCAGCAGGAATAGACACATAGGGCTGCATTATGCCATTTCAGATAGGACGGGTTGTCACATTTCTAAGTTGCTGGCTGCTCTCATTTGCAAGACCAGATGTGCTGGGATATCAGTTACTGGGCAAACCGACAGGCCCAATCCTTGCCAAGTGCAGCCAAGGTTCCAGTCTGGGCCTGGCCAGAGCATATGCAAAATACTAGTCCCTAACCGGGAAATGGTATGTGCTAAAATCCTAGAAAAGTGGAGCAAGGAACACAGGGCTGCTCGTGCTCTCCCTCACACCTACAGCTGCTAGTTTTCATTTGGAACAGGTTTTGGAGGAAAAATGGCTTTTTTATCAAAAAGTAAAATTCTAGGGGAAATGCCCCTTTCCAACTAAATTTTCCAGGTCCTGGTCAGGATTGGTTCCAGTTAAGGGGGAGAGGGGTTGGGTTTTCATTGAAACCTGAAAATTTTTGAAGAAAAACTTTGACAAAACTTTTTTTTCACATGACCAAAAACTTCTAACACCAATGTCGATCCATCGGCGCCAGTGGGGTTACTCCTGATTTGCACCAGCATAGGGCTCATTCTGTGCAAAATCCATCTGAAGTATCATTTCCCTCCTGCTGCGTTCCTCTGACCCATCTCCCTGAACTCAGTGAGAGACTGAGACAAAAAAAGGAACTGCTCAAACTACCGCCACTAGCACCTCTCTGCCTGGCATTGGCCGCACTGATAACCCCCTTTCACTCCTTCCCGCAACAGCAGCAGAATTCTGCACTGCCCCGAACAGCCAGAGGTTCATTAGTCTGCTTGGCTTCCCACCTCAAAGTTGTGATAGCTGCTGGCCCTGAGCCTTTCCCAGTGAATCACATCCCTTCAGATGCTGTTTGCACCCTGGCAATGGGTTTGGGAGTGAAGCTTGAATGGCAGATTCCATGAAGGTAATAGTTGTCAAACACGTAAAGTGAAAGTGAGAGCCATCAAGTGCTGCTGGAAACTGCTTTGTAAACTTGGGCTCACGCTCAGCTTTGAGTCCAACCCCTCCCCCCACGTCCACACACATAAGAACATAAGAACAGCCACACTGGGTCAGACCAAAAGTCCATCTAGCCCAGTATCCTGTCTTCTGACAGTGGCCAATGCCAGGTGCCCCAGAGGGAATGAACAGAGCAGGGAATCATCAAGTGATCCATCCCGTCGCTCATTCCCAGCTCTTCTGCTGCACAAATCTTTCTGACTTGGCCTGGGTTCAAGCCCAAGTCCTGCTGGGATTCAGGGCCAAGCCCTGTCATTTTGCAGTGTGGATGCAGCTCAAGCCTGGGTTGGTAGGCGACTTGAGTTGGGTCAGTGTGTAGTATTGTCACTCCAGCCTAGTCCAGCAATTGTAAACCCGGGTTCACAATGCAGGAAGGAGGCACAAGTGCAGGCTTGGAAAGACCAAGTCTGCAGCTGTGGGTCCCACAGACCCCAGTGTTCAGTGCCGTGTAACTGCACCCTGACTGGTCTCCAGAGAGTCCTCGGAATCGGCCAGTCCAGTAAACAGCCATGTTCTCATTCCCTGCTGCTCTGATCTGAGACAGAGCTGGTGTGAGGTGGATAACTCAGTGAGGACTTCAATACGCCACGTGGCCTATTCACGATCCAGCGGCTGTTCCAGTGCTACACAGTCCATAGGGGGAGCCCTGCGTTGACTAGAAAGGAGGCTGAGTGGACTTCCCATCTCAAATTTCTATGATACTAAGTTATAAACAAAGATGTTCAATTAATTCTTTCCCTGAAGTTGTTTTAATGGTAACTCTTCCTTGCGTAGTCTAGTCATGAGTTCTAATCCTGCCTCTCTGTGCCATTCAGTATATTGCTTGGCCACTCTGTGCCTCAGTTTCCCCAGAACAGTACCTCCCTAGGGCATTGTGCAGATTACTGAGTTAATGTCTATGGGTAGTGCTTTGAAAATGGAAATGTCTATAAACATGTTCGGTGTTATTGGTCTTCATTGTTCTGCTATGTCAGGTGAGCTCTGAGGGAGGAGAAATCAGCACGTAGTACTTAACAGAGGAAGGATGGTCCTGTGGCTTAGGTATAGAACAGAATTTAGGGGATCTGGGTTAAATTCCCTGCCCTGCCACTGACTTGCTGTGTGACCTCAGGCAAGTCACTTCACCTCTCTGTGATTCAATTCTCCCTCTGTAAAATGGGCAGGATATATCTCTTCACCCACCCTCCTCTGTCTTGCTAATTCAGACCCATGAGCTCTTGGGGGCAGAGATGGTCTCTCACTATGCATTTGTACAGGCTCCAGCACAGAGGTGCCCCCAATCTCAGCTGGGATTCCTACATGCTACTATAACAGGGGTAGGCAAGCTATGGCACTCGTGCCGAAGGCGGCACTTGAGCTGATTTTCGGCGGCACTCACACTTCCCGGGTCCTGGCCACCGGTCTGGGGGGCTCTGCATTTTAATTTAATTTTAAATGAAGCTTCTTAAACATTTTAAAAACCTTATTTACTTTACATACAACAATAGTTTAGTTATCTATTATAGACTTGTAGAAAGAGACCTTCTAAAAAGGTTAAAATGTATGACTGGCACGCGAAACCTTAAATCAGAGTGAATAAATGAAGACTCGGCTCACCACTTCTGAAAGGTTGCCGACCCCTGTACTATAATATTATTGCCCCTTGAACTCACGCTGGACCAACAGACACTCCAGCAAGCTGATTCTGAGTTATGCTAATAAACGTAGTTACACTCACTTTAAGGCCCCTTTCCCCTACCAGAGCAGTGTGAAGGGGCCTTTGTGTGAATGAGAATCAGCCCCAATCTGTCTCCACAAACATAAATCGCCAGCAGTAATTGGGGAGTCTCTGGGAATAAGGAGCAGAACCATTCCCTGGGGGCTGGAGGAGTTGGGTTTGGATCATCCATGGGGTTGTTTTCCAAATCCCGCTGACAAAGGGCAGCATTTCCATTCACTGGGAAGAAGGTGGAAGGAAACCTCCCAGGGAACAAACCCTTCTTGGCATATGAGAACTGGGGGTGTGTGTGTTGTCATACTAATTGAATAACTCTCTGATGTGATGTGCTGGCATCAATGCAGAAAAACAACAGTTTTTGCCACTGTAGACAAGTGATTTCAGAGGTGTTAATTAATGCGTTTCTGAAAGCCTCCTGCGGATGAGTCAATAAAGCAAGCAATATATCCAGCACTAATTGCCTGAGCGTGGAAGCCTTCATATTGGATTGATCTCTGATTTATGTAGGAACCACCCTCTCTGCACAATTGAGTGTTTTGTTCCTTCCTCTGTCTGCCAAAAGAGCTAGTTATACATGCAGGTGATGGATTCAATTGAGAACAGGGCCTTTGGCTTTTCTTCCAGGAGACTGGACAAATGAGGATTAAGCTTCAAGTTTAATTTACTGGATTGCAGATGAAAAACAAATTCACAACATCCTCACTGAATCAATAATCTGTCAGCCATGTTTGGTGTGATGGAGCAGCCAGGGGAGTCCCTGTAACAGAAACAGATGGCCTCAGGGCTTGCACAAAATACACCTGATTCTGACCATTTCATTAGCAACAGCCCTGGAGAGGGTTTTCCTGGGCTCCCCTTCCCTGACGCCTCTGGCCTGAGTGGGGAAAGCTAATCCAACCTGATGCCTTATGGTGTGATCATGTGGTTCAGGACACGTTGTTTTCAAGGCCGCTCTTTGGTGCAGGATTCATTTTCTCCTGGAAAAGGAGGATGCTGCAAAGATGGGAATGGGGTGGGTTGGTGTTCTGGAAAGCTCCCATTAGCCTGTGAAATGGTCACCACTCACGTTGGGGCAAAATGCAATGGTCCCTTTTGGCCTTTAACGCATAAGGGCAGGAATTTCTGTTGGCCTCCAGGATCTAGTTTTCTGCATTGAAATATTGGGATTCCCTGCTAAGTGCTGGGGCACCACACTAGTTTGGCAGCTCATTTTAGACTGTCCTCTTTATGTTCAGTTCTTTCTGCCTCTGCCTCCAATCCCCTTTGTTCTTTGGAGTCCTTCTCATTTCCCATTGCCACAAATCCTAGAAATCCAGAGAAATGGCACAGAACCCATTAAAACACTGTAATGAGTTTCCCTATGTATCGCAGGAGCAAGACACGGGCGTGAGGAAAAGTCACTGATTCACAGGGCTCATGATTTTCCAGCAATGTGATTATGAATAGACATGAGCTGATTTAGCATGGGCTTTGTAACTAACAGGAAATGGTTAGGCTATTGTTTGTACAATTTGCACGAGCTAATCTACATTCAAAGAATGGGTACAGATGGATCAAAGAGCATAATAAACTCATGTTCTAGCAGACCTGTGTGGCTGACTGCCTGCTCAGGATGTGTTGCCAGTGAAATCTCCAAGGGCCAATCACTGGAACAGGCACACTGTGTATTGCACATCACAAGCTCTGCTGAGAGGCTCTGAACTGGCAGCTGGGGAGATGATGGGGTAAGCTCCCTTCTCCGACACAGCAATGTGCATCTGGAGTAACTGCCCTGAGAGAAATGGTATTACTCTAGATTTACACAAGTGTAAATTAACAGAATTTGGCCGACGGTCTTTGGTGATGTCTGCTATTCCGTTGTTTCAGTAGTTCATCGTGTCCACAGGAGGAATTTTTGCTGAGCAAAATGCCAAGCAGTAACAAAGGCCTAGTCCGTACTAGATGAGTGCACTGGTTGAACTAAATCAATCAGAAAATTGATCCATTATACTGGGGAAAATCCCTAATCCAGACACGCTAAACCAGTTTAACCCTTGCCTATTTCACTGTAACGTACTGACTCAGCTGAACCTGTCTAAATAACGGTTAAACCGTCTTAAGTGTATCAATATTAAGGGTTTGTACTAGTTGAATTAGATTATTTTTTAATCTATTTAGTTAAACCAGTGCATATTTCTAATCTAGACAGGGTCAAGGAGCAGGAATGGTGAAAAGCATCAGGAACCTGCCTACTCCCATGCTTGAAGATAAGCATCTGCTTAAGTGCTTTGCTGGATTGGGCCTAGATGGGTGGGTTTTTTTAATCCTTTCAGTTTTAAAGTGATCTTGGTAACAAAAGTGTGGCGTGTTTATTGTGGCACTCTCCCTGGATACAGCTGCGGTTTCTTGTGTTACACTGCAGAGCTGCTGGAATGGTTTCGCTTGTGTACTGAAGTACTGACCTTGGAACCTTGCAAGAGCATCCAGAGAGAGACTTCAGCTGCCCTATCAGCTTTGGGATTCTCTTCCGCACATATAACAGATGGGGCGGCCCAACAGCAGGAGGAGCTTGACAGGCAGCAGTTTGCTAACACAAGAAGACAAATACTCATAGATTTTTTTTTTTTTAATGCAAAACTGAATCCTGACCCTGTGAAATACATTTTTCCACCCCCAAAAGAACCACATTCTGATTGCAAGCCAAGGAAACTCTGCATGGAGTTGTAGCTTTAATACATAGACATTTTATATGACAGCTAGCCTCAACTATACACTGAAAGCGATTGACAGATATTTGTGCATCAATAGAAATATTGAACAGCAGCTCCATGTGATTCATTTTGCATTTACAAAACAGAATATGAATAGCTAGGTACCAGGCCTGAGGGGAAAATACTCCTCACTGCACACGCATCACCATAACAAATAAAAGTGACGTTTGCAAATGGAAAGAGACAGCATTACCATCTCGCCAGCCTTCTCACTCATCCCATGCTTTGCAGACTTTGTTCACAGGGGTGATTTTATCAATATCCTGCAGGTGAAGTCCCTGTTTCTGGGCCTGTCCATTCTGCACGGGGCAGGGGGCTTTGGCATGCAGGTTCTTGAGGCAGACGGAGTCGGAGGATTCCCTGTCCGTGAAGATCTTGTTGCGAGTGCTGAAGCCACTGGTGCTGCCCATCACCTTCTCCGAATAGGCCTCGTGATGCCCTATCTCCTCCGAGCAAACTTGGAACTTGAAGGCTGCCTGGAAGCCCCGCTTGAAGTTCTCATTGAAGTAGCCATAGATGATGGGATTGACGCTGCTGTTGGCGAAGGCCAGCCAGTGCGCGAAGGGGAAGATGTAGCCCGTCAGCAGGTCGATCTGGTCGTCATCCAGCTTGGTGTAGTCTGTGAACAGCATCAGGGTCCACAAGGGCAGCCAGGAAAGCATGAAGAGCAGGGCCACCAGAATGAGCATCTTGATTACCTTGACCTTCCGCCTGGAGACAGCAGCACTGCAGCACTCCTGGTTCTCCACCCTATGCTTGCTCACCGGGCCCGAGGACCTGTAGAGTTTGACACCAATCCTACCGTACATGACCATGATGAGGGTCAATGGGGCCATGTAGATGTGGGCAAAAAGGACAGTTGTGTAGACCTTGCGCATCTCGCTGTTGGGCCAGGCCTCGTAGCAGGAATACAAGGGGTAAGCCAGGCTCTGGTTGTCATTGTACACCATGTAGTGATCCTCAATCTGCACCACCGTGAGCATGACAGCAGAAGGGCACATGATGGTGATGGCCAGGATCCAGATGACCGCGATGGTGTTCAGGGCCTTGAGCAGACTGAGCTTCGGTTTAAAGGGGTAAATGATGCAGCGGAACCTGATGCAAAACCAACACATGGGTAGGTGAGTTCTACTGAGAGAAACTTCCACAGAGCAAGACCCAAAAGGAGTCTAAGCACAAAGCAGTACCGGGTTCTCCTGGGACATGGTGCATGATTACCTTAGGCCAGGAAGACTGGTAGGTAACTCCCAGATCATGTCTCTTTGGGCCCATGCCCACAGTGGTGGAAAGGGGCAGGGGTCCCTAGTATCTAATCAAACCACTTGCTGGGTTTTTCAAAAGCTCTTAGTACTGGCCTAAGTCTGCTTCCATTGAAGTCATGGTAAAACTTCTATTGAAAGAGAGAAGGGGTGAAATCGTGGATCGGTGCTAAAACGCCAAGATTGACTTCAACAGAGCCAGAATTTCACTGCTTGTGTCTTTACACTGTACCCCCATTCTGCAGTGGAGGTCCTGGTTATTGATTCCTTGTGTTACCATAGCACCAAGGAGCCCCAGTCCTGGACGAGGCCCCTTCTGTGCTAGGCGCTGTACAAACACAGAACAAAGGGATGGTTTCTGCTCCGAAGAGCTGATTATCTAAGTGTAAGACGAGAACAGCAGGTGGGGACAGGCAAGGGGGGAGCACAAGGAAATACTGAGACCGTGCTGGTCAGGAGGAGAGGCAGTGGTCTTGGGACACCAGCAACATGACCGTTGTCAGGTGTATGTAGGCTTCGTGGCAAAGGAGATTTGAGAAGGAGGATGAGTAAGGTTTGTGGCTGTGGAGGGGACGCTCATTCCATGCGTGAGAGGCAGAAGGGGAGAGAGCTTTTAAATGAAAACCCAACCACTTTTTGACAAAAATGGATATTTTTCATGAATTTCTGTTTGATCAAAAAATCCATTTTCCATTATTAAAAAAACAAAACAAACCCCCACCCCACCACCTTCCGGCACCATCCCCCTTTCAGAGGAAAACGTTCAACCAGCTCTAAAAATAACTTTTTTTCTTAGGACAGAGGGATTGCCAGATTAGCTCAGACCAGGAGTCCCTCTTGCCCAGTATCTCACCTCTGACAGGGGCCAGTACCAGCTGCCCTCAGAGGAAGGGTCAAAAAAACCTGCAACAGGCATTTATGGAATCACCTGCGCAGAGGACCATTTTCTTCCTAACTCTGATCAGTTAGAGGCTGGCATGTGCCCGGAAGCGGGAAGGCAGAACCAATGGCCTACCTTTCCACTCCAGTCTTATCTGGAGTTTGCAGGTTCACTCATAAAGTCAAACTCCCCCAGTTAACCTGCAGCATAAGATTGCAAACCAAGGAAGCCTGCATTTGATTGAGGTAATTGTCTGCCTTTGCCACATTGTGCTGATGTGAATGGCTGTGAGGAGGCACACGTCTCTGAATGATTAAAACATACGGGAATGGAAATAACCTTTTGATTCTGGCTGTTTCTAACAATTTTGGAGTTATTAATTCAGCAGTTCCATAACCGTTCTCCAAGTAATGGAGTTTTTAATTAAACGTAGTTGTCTTGCAAAAATATCAGCCTTTGAAGCCGTTCACGCTCAGTGTAGCGTCACTGATTTCAGACATGAAAAGCCTCGCGTTGGGACTGGATGGCTCAGGGACTGATAAAGGGAAGAGGAGCGGCCCCAGCAGCACACAGCTCTGTCCTGCCCCTCGTGCTAGCAGGCCCTAGCTGATGGCTGCTCAGGGCCCATTGTGTGGAAGGAGCTTGGGGCTTGCATGTGGGCAGGCATCCGCTAGGCAAAAGCCACCAGCAGAACTGGCCTGGACTGGCCGCATAGCACCTGAGGGCAGGCCTGCCCTTGGAAGGCTTGGCCAGTCCTGCTCTGCTGATGTGCTATAGCAGCCAAGCGCTCCCAGTGTGGACACAGCTTACACCGAAGCTGCTACTGTCTAGCTCATGCCTGCCTCCACCCCCACCACCCTGGCGGCACTTCGGCGGCAGCTCAATCGCGCCGCTTCTTTGGCAGCAGTTCGGCGGCGGGTCCTCCCTCTCTTCCCCTTCGGCGGCAGTTCGGTGGCAGCTCAAAGAGGAAGAGAGGGAATGAGGGACCCGCTGCCGAATTGCCGCCGAACACCCGGACGTGCCGCCCCAATAGCGGACAGAGTGCCACCCTTTTGAATTGGCCGCCCCAAGCACCTGCTTCCTACACTGGTGCCTGGAGCTGGCCCTGGGCGCGGCTGCACCAGATACTGCTGGCACTGTGGATAAAGAGCCTGCTCCAATCTATCTTTCCCGGTTGATCTTAATGAGAGTTGGAAGGGGGTTCAGAGCCCTGTGCTTTGAACCTGGCAGTTGGCACCAGATTTGCTTTATTTAAAGTCAGGGGATGGGGGAGCTTCCGTTTATGCTGCTGCAGCTCCACTTTCCCTTGTGCAGCCTCTTCTCACCTGTCCACGGCAATCGCCACCAGCGTGAAAACAGACGAGGACACAGACATGCCCTGAACCAGCCCACTCATCTTGCAGATTCCATTGCTGAAGGGCCAGCCTAGGAGAAAACAATCAGACACGGGTCAATGTGAGTCTGGGGGGAGCAGAAGCTCGTCAAACCCAAGAGGTGCATTTTCAACTCCGTTGCTGCACCATGAAACACCAATGCAGTTTGCTTTCCCCAGGGGAGATCACATGATAGAGAGATTGGGAGAGGATGCTGTGGACGAATACAGCACTAATTGCGGGCTGCAGCTGAAAAGAGTCCATGCAGCTTGCACATTAAGCCCCTACCCTACAGAGAAGCTGTTGGGGGTGATTTCATCGTTAGCGGCTCTTTTCTGCCAAAGCAGTAATCGTCTCACTACAGGAACTCAGACAAGTTAGTCTGTATCAGCAAAAAGAATGAGGAGTCCTTGTGGCACCTTAGAGACTAACAAATTGATTTGGGCATAAGCTTTCGTGGGCTAAAACCCACTTCATCGGATATGATTTTGTAAAAACATAAGTGAATATAATGTAATTGGAATAGTTTTATAAAAACATGATAAGAAGTGAGTATAATGTAACTGGAATATGCTTCATGCAAAAGGTATCATTACAAAGCTTATAATCTACTGAGTGTGATCATCCTATTTGTATAAATGCACCACTCTTGTATCTAAAACTAGAAATATAAAATATAACTCTGAGGGCCTATTGTAATTATGCAAAGTGTGGGCCATTGATGGTGGTTTGGAATCTTGATGACTCCCATTAACCAGAGCCATTGTCTGCAGATGGCTGTATTTACCTGTGAGTCTTCCTGTATATGTGTGTGCTGGCAAGTGAATAATGCAGCCTTGCAGTGACATGTGATCATGTCACCTGAACTGGAATCCATCTTTAACCTGGTGCTTTTCCAGTGAGGGGTGGGGGAACCCAGAGGGACAAAGGATTCCCGCCTTATGCAAAAGATATATAAAGGGGTGGAAGAGAACAGAGGGGGAGAGGAGCCATCATGAAGAATCCCCTAGCTATCACCTGAGCTGGAACAAGAGCTGTACCAGGGGAAAGAATTGTGCCCAGGCCTGGAAGGTGTCCAGTCTGAGAAAAAACTTACTGAAGCATCTCTGAGGGTGAGATTATCTGTATTCAGTTTGATTAGACATAGATTTGCGTATTTTATTTTATTTTGCTTGGTAACTTACTTTGTTCTGTCTGTTACTACTTGGAATCACTTAAATCCTACTTTCTGTATTTAAATAAAATCACTTTCTACTTATTAACTCAGAGTATGTATTAATACCTGGGGGAGCAAACAGCTGTGCATATCTCTCTATCAGTGTTATAGAGGGCGAACAATTTATTTATTTGGGTTTAGACCCCATTGGGAATTGGGCATCTGAGTGCTAAGGGCAAGCAGACTTCTGTGAGCTGTTCTCAGGTAAACCTGCAGCTTTAGGGGCAGGTAATTCAGGCCCTGGGTCTGTGCTGGAGCAGACGGGTGTGTCTGGCTTCATCAAGACAGGGAGCTGAA
Organism: Platysternon megacephalum; assembly: GCA_003942145.1. Taxonomy (NCBI): domain Eukaryota; kingdom Metazoa; phylum Chordata; order Testudines; family Platysternidae; genus Platysternon; species Platysternon megacephalum. The sequence goes on from QXTE01000071.1 coordinate 6,119,554, forward strand.
GTCCACTGAGCTGGCAAGGGAGAATAGAAACAGAAGTAGCCTTTGCACATCAGTCTGGCAGCTCCCAAGTGGGTTTCTGTGATCCAACCCGTCACACCCACTTCATCGGATGCATGCAGTGGAAAATACAGTAGAAAGATATATATACACAGAGAACATGAAAAAATGGGTGTTGTCATACTAACTATAATGAGACTAATCAATTAAGGTGGGTTATTATCAGCAGGAGAAAAAAAACTTTAGTTATTATCACTACAAAAGTTTTTTTTCTCCTGCTGATAATATCCCACCTTAATTGATTAGTCTCATTATAGTTGGTATGGCAACACCCATTTTTTCATGTTCTCTGTGTATATATATCTTCCTCCTGTATTTTCCACTGCATGCATACGATGAAGTAGGTTTTAGCCCACGAAAGCTTATGCCCAAATAAATTTGTTAGTCTCTAAGGTGCCACAAGGACTCCTCATTCTTTTTTCAGACAAGTTAGCATCTTATATTTGTATATGAAATGTCCAACTGAGAACAGTTGGCAGATCTGGGGAGTGATGGGGTGCAGGCCTGGGCAATCATGGGGTGCTGCAAGTCAGGATCGAAGGGCACTGGCAGAGCTGTGTGAGGGGGGCTGCAGGACAGATATTAAAGGCATTGTCAGAGCAGTGTGGAAGCCCAGAACTGGAGCAGCAAGCCCTGTGGGTCAGGATTGATGTGACTTAGCAGGGCTGCGTGGGAGCTCTGGACTTGCAGTAGCAGAGAGTTTTCACTGGCAGAGGTGCCAGGGTCACTGGGCTGGCAGGGGGCACAGCCGGTCTGGACTGGTGTCTCTTGGCAGAGATGTGTGTGGGAAGTTTATACAGAATCTCCTCTCCCTGCACCTGGGTAGCACTGTCAGCCCCTCACTCCAGCGAGCAGAGAATTCACTTACCAGCTAGAGAAAATGAGATGCATTTCTGTGGCCCATTTAGTGGGCGTGTCTCAGAGCATCCCAGTATCCTTAACCCTCCAAGGACTTTGGGTGCCAGCAACCATAGAAGCTTCAATGTGTTAGACAAAGTCATTGTTTTTTCCAGGCTCCAAGCCCGAGACCCTACAGATGCCAGATGCCTCCTGCCTGACCTCTCTGGCAAAGGCATTATTCAGAGTTGCTCTGGGCCAGAGCAGGAAGCGCTTAGCCATTCACCCCTACCCAGGCCTAGGCAGCACTGAAGAACAACCCCGTGTGTTCTAGAGGGGAGGGAGCTGCTGTGCTCAGCAGACACTTAATGCAGCCTGAGGGAACAGTACTGGTCCCTGTGGCGAGTCCTGGCCTGGGGACCGGCCCAGCCGTCACCGGGCCAGCTCAGGAATGCAAGAAGAGACTCTCCTGACCCGTTCTACCATGTGTAGCAGCCCCACAACTTTCCTTAGGGACCAAGGACCTGATCCAGAGGTCGCTGGAGCCAACAGTTGACTTCAGCGGGCTTTGGATCAAGCCTGTAGCACACACAAAATGCCCTGCACAATTCCCCTCATCTTGCCAACAGCATGGAGTAGAGCAAGTGGGCTGATTTTTCAAAGGTGCTGATCAGCTGCTGATCCCATGGAAGTCAGTGGGAACTACAGGCCCTCGGCCCCTTTGCAAACGAGGCAGCATTGATTTAGAACAGGGATTGGCAACCTTTCAGAAGCGGTGTGCCGAGTCTTCATTTATTCACTCTGATTTAAGGTTTTGCGTGCCAGTCATACATTTGAATGTTTTTAGAAGGTCTCTTTCTCTAAGTCTATAATATATAACTAAACTATTGTTGTATGTAAAGTAAATAAGGTTTTTAAAATGTTTAAGAAGCTTCATTTAAAATTAAATTAAAATGCAGAGACCCCCAGACCGGTGGCCAGGACCCGGGCAGTGTGAGTGCCACTGAAAATCAGCTCAAGTGCTGCCTTCAGCATGAGTGCCATAGGTTGCCTACCCCTGATTTAGAAGTTTGCCACGAGGCACCCAGATTTGCAAAGGTTGGCTAGTTTTGCAGCACTCGTACAACCCTAAATGATCCCTGTCTCTCTCAGGTGCTTACACCTTTGGATGCTCCCAATGCAGCTGCATTGCCGGTGTTCCTAAGGCTGCTTTAGGTCTTAGTGGTTTCCTTACTCTTAGCATTTATAAATCAATTTCCTTCTTCAAAGGAATTAATAAGTATTAGCTGATACCTCCCCTCGGAGGCAGCGGCGTATGTAAATGGCCCAGAGCAGTGGAGTTATGTGCCTGAGATTGGGTCAATCCCGTGCTCAGAGCTCTCAGCAGTGCCTCTCTTCTCATTAACTCTTGTAGGTGGGACACTGCTGGGGGTCTGGCCAGCACAGAGAGCACTCAGTGTCACCCTCTCTCCTTACCTGTGATTAAATTGTCCACGAGTGTGGTGGGCACACAAAAAATCCCAACCAGCAGGTCGCTGATGGCTAGGTTGAGGATAAAGAGGTTGGTGACTGTTCTCATCCGGCTGTTCTTCAGCACAATGAAGCAAACCAGACTGTTCCCAACCATGCACAAGGCGAAGATAAACAAGTAGGAGATTATATAGATAGCGGCAACAGGCGGGGAGTGCTGGTAGTAGGGCAAATATGTCAAGTTCCTTTTATGGCTCATTAAAGAAGAGATCGTCTTGTTGATTCTGCCTTCTGACTCCATCCCGGGGCCATCCATGGCCTGGCAGGGATTTTGCTCAGCTGTGAAAGACCATAGGAGAATTATGGGAATGTCAGTGTTTTGACAACAGAGAAGTTTCCGGTTGGAAGAAGGTTTGTGACAAGACACTCAGAAACAATGGGTATCAGAGTGGTGCAGATATAGAGACTGAGATGGGCGTGTGCAGAGATAGATAGATGTCCCCAGGGATAGATGCAGAAACGGGCATAGGTGGAGCGGTGAAAGATAGAAAAATGAGAGCGGTGAAAGATAGAGAAATGAGAGAAGGAATATTTGTACAAGACAATTTCCCCAGATATGTACAAACCAGCTTGGAATGTGTCAAGTGAAGTAAACAACTTATTAACTCATAGGCAGAACATTAATGGGAGAGGCAAGGCTGAAGGGAAAATCCGCCCAGCAGAAAAGTCATCTGCGTAATTGGCATTCCATTATTGCATTTGTGTAATTAGTTTATGTACATAATGAGGGGGAGCACAATGACACCGCGGGAGCGGGCAGCGCAGCTCTGCTGTGTAATTATTATGCCTTTTAATGAGCAGGTGCCACAATAAGACAGATCCTCAGCTGGTGTGAATTGCCAGAGCTCCACTAAGCCAATGCAGCCCTGACCGTCTACACCAGCTCAGGATCTGCCCTTCTGCTTTCAGACTAATTCCATCCCTTGCGTTTCGAGTGGTTCTCTTCCCTGAAGGAGATTTGCATGCAAATTGGCTCTCAGTGCCTGAGTTATCCACCGATGCGCCTTGCTCAACAAGGGAGAGAGTTAGACTCTCAACAACGCAATATCTTCTGCACAGCAACCAGCACTGAGGCCCCCCTGAGGGGATGGAGCAGCAGGGGCAGTTGAGCTCTGAAGGAGCAAAGGGCTTTGGTTTTAGGGTAGCTAATAAGGGCATGCCTCCACTGCAATAAAAGACATGCAGCAGAGCTGAGGCTGGCCCGGGTCAGCTGACTTGGGCTCAGACCGCAGAGCTATAAAATTGCCGTGTGGACGTTCAGGTTCAGCCTACAGATATGGCCTGGCCCATCCTTTCTCCAGGGCTTGTCCCACTTTTATTGCCACTGCATGTTAAAGAGCAAAGGACTTATAATAATGGGCATGTAGTGAAGAAAGGAACGCAAGCCTCCTGCTCTAGTCCTTCATCAAAAGAGAGAGTGCCTCGCTACTACAGTGAGAGAGGATTACAGAAGAGGTAAGTAGCTAGGGAGAGATTGTTTGTATTGCACATATCAGCCTCAAACAGTGATCAGGGCTCCATTGCGCTAGGCACTGACAGCCCCTGACCCCAAGAGCTTGCAATCTAGCTAGATAGATCTGTATGGGGAGGGAGAGAGGCTAAATAGATAGAGGAACAAATTATTAAACAATCCATTTGTTCAAACATAGAGGAGAACAGGGTTATAAGGAATAGCCAACAGGGATTTGTCAAGAGTAAATCATGTCAAACCAACCTACTTTCCCTCTTTCACAGGGTAGCCAGCCTAGTGGGTAGGGGAGAAGGAGTAGCTGTGTTTATCTTGATTTTGACCCAGTTCTCATAAGCAAATCAGGGAAATATGGTCTAGATTTAGTTTCTATAAGGTGGGTGCACACCTGGTTGAAAGGAATAGATGGCTGTCACACTAGGTGGGAGGACTTCTCAAGTGATGTTCCATAGGGGTCTGTCCGGGGTCTGGTGCTATTCAATATTTTCATTAATGACTTAGATGACGGAATGAAGAGTAGGCTTATAAAATTTGAAGATGACTCCAAGATGGGAGGGATTGAAAGCACGTTAGAGGAGGATTAGAATTCAAAAAGATTTTGATAAATTGAAGAATGGGTCTAAAATCAATAAGATGAAATTCAATAACGACAAGTGCAAAGTACTGCACTTAGGAAGGAAAAATCAAATGTGCAGCTACAAAAAGAGGAATAAGGAGCTAGGCAGCAGTACTGCAGAAAACGTTTTGGGAGTTGGAGTGCCTCTCATGCAGAAGGAGTCAATTTGGGGGCTGTATTAACAAGAGTGGTGTCCCATTGTTCCTGTGTGTAAGACACGGGAGGTAATTATCCAGTGTACTTAGCACTGGTGAGGCCACGCTGGAGGACTCTGTCCAGTTCTGGGTACCTCACTTTAGGAAAGATGTGAACAAATTGGACAGAGTCCAGAGGATAGTAACAAAAATGATAAAAGGTTTAGAAAACCTGATCTATGAGGAAAGGTTGAAAGAATTGGGAATGTTGAGTCTAGAGAAGAGAAGGCGGGGTGGGGGCGGGGGGCTGATAACAGTGCCCAAATATATCAGAGGTTGTTATAAAGAGGATGGGGATCAATTGTTCTCCATGTGCACTGAGGGTAGGGCAAGAAGTAATGGGCTTAATCTGCAGCAAGGGAGATTGAGGTTAGATAATAGGAAAAACTTTCTAACTCTCAGGGGAGTTAAGGTCTGGAACAGGCTCCCAAGGTGGGGGGTGGAATCCCCATCATTGGAGGTTTGTAAGAACAGCCTGGACAAACAGCTGTCAGGGATGGGCTAGGTCCATCTGGTCCTGCCAAGGGCAGGGGGCTGGACTCAATGACCTTGCGAGGTCTCTTCCAGCCCAGTATCTCTGTGGTGGATGGATGGATAGATGCCTGCATGCGTTTGGATGAGATTTTCTACAAAGTTTACATCCAGCGAAAATACAAACTGGACTCCTGCCCCTGCCCCCCTTACAGGAGATGGGCTACATGGGACATAATAGGCCTTCTTCGTCTCTGTCTCTTATTTGCCAGCTGAGTTGCCCCTGAGCAAAGCACTGTGTTACAGTGGGGACTCTATGAGCATCCTATTGAGGGGCACTAGAGGGCAGTTCTGGGCTGAGAGAAAGCCCTGAAAGCTTTGGCTGGACAAAGGGCGGGTTCTGGGCTGTCGGGTGCTGTCAGCTCTGAGTGTCGGTTTTAAGCTGTCAGGCTCACTCCAGGGAGATTTCCAGACACTTGCTCTAAGCCCTGTCCAAACTCCCTCCTCCAGCCACCCCTAAAAGCCGAGGGCGGGGTCGCACTTTCAGGCACAGCCCCAAGGAAGGGTGAGTGGGGATGCACAAGGAGCCTGGTCCTCAGAGAGGTTCCTCTGTGGCACGGTGACTCCCATCATTCCCCACCTGTGCCCGCTGGGGCGCTGTCAGCGAGAGCCCTTTCCAGGTGCGGCATAGTCCCCGTGCAGCCAGCCAGCTCCCATGGGCCCCACGGGGAACCAGGGCTTCGCCCTCTTGCCCACTCGCTATCCAGTTACTCCCAGGAAAGCATCCCTGCATGCCAGGGCCCCAATCCATGTGACCCCAATGCAGGCCAGGCACAGAGCGTGTGATAGTCCTTACCCCCCCACCCCACCCCCACCCCCCGACACACACACACACCCTTGTGCAGAAGGCCCCAGCATGATCAAGCCACTGATCTTTAGCTTTCTTGGCCATCCTGGTGCTGCCCACGTGCTAAGAATTGTCTGCCCAGCACCTCATCCAAATGGCTGAATTCCTGGCGCGGACCATCCCAGTCTGACCCCCACTGTCTGGCATTGTGTAATTCTCCCCCCCTCTCTGGAGCTACAATGCTTTCCCCCGGGGAATGCCACACACCCCAGTCTGCAAGGCAAAGCCAACCAGGCAGGAGCCTCTTCCCCTTCATGTGACTGGCTCCTCCTTATGCCTTGTTCCAGGGCACTCAGGAGTTCATCTAGGCTGTCCAAGCTGCACCTCTTGTTGAAGTATCTCCCGGGTGCACACATTTCCCTCCCGTTGGGAACAGAACCGCTACCATCGGCACCAAAGAATAAGGTTACAGGTAGCCTGGAGATCAAGACATGCAGACAGTTATCTGTTCTCACTCGACCACCTGGAGAAAAAATGTTCTGCTGATGTAAGCCTAATTGATAAACACAGAGCGGTCATTGTCACATCCTTCAGAGCCCTATTCAGCTGTACAAGAATACAAGCAGTTCCCTTGTCTCCACATCTAAGGCTATAGCTCCGCTCACACAGCAAGCACCAACACTCATGCTTTAATTCTGTGCACAGGCTGAATGATACAGAGCCCTGTAGTTAACCAGTTGCTCTAGTGAATTGATTTGGACCCTGAAGGAAGTAGAAATAGATCATGTTCATCTGATAGAGCTTTCAAAGTTCCCTGCAACGTTTAGGGCATGTTTTTGTCTGATCCAGGGAGGGGTTTGTTCTGATTTTGAGAAGTAACTAGTGCAAATTCTTTCACTGAGTCTCTTTCTGCTTTGTTGATAAATGACCCCTCACTTACCAGGAAACATGAAATACCTACAATATCTATTTCTTCATCATTCTTGATATTGCGGGGGGAGACAGATTTTGCATCCATTTCAGCTGCCAGGAGAATAGCACCACTTCTCCATAGGGCAGCTCTGCAGAATATCAGGAATTATTTAGTTTCTTACCTGTGTCCTCTAGGAGTTGAGGGAATCCTCCTTTCAGGCTGGCAGAAGAAGCTACCAACTTCCCATTTAAAATCTTATATTTCCAGCACAAGAAGAATGGCCAGTAAAAAAAGAAAAAGAAAGACAGGTCTGATCTCTAAATTATCTAAGCTTAACCCCTCAATCCATGGTGGAAATAAAATGCGAGCCTGCTCTGTGGTGATAGATGGGAGGTGCAGTTGTTTCTAATATGCTTATCTGCCTGAGCTCAGACTGAATGCAGACTCCTAGGTCCCCTTTATTATAAAGACAAGAACAGTGATGTCACTGAAAAGGCTTCAAAATGCAAAGAGACCAGTTGGAAGGACCTCTTGGTGTGAGTCTCTCTGTCACTCTCTCACTTCTCCCTCCTCCTCCTTAAAGAACCCATTCCTTCTCACTCTGCACTTGTTCAAATCTTTTGGTCTAACAACATTTTTTTTTAAACGTCCTCATTAAAGAGGCAATATGGTTTAAATCGAAGCATCGCATGGAATCACAGTAGGTTAGAAAGCTCAATCCTGGCTCGATTGTGCTGACATGTTTATTTTGGCATGAATGGAAAGCGTGGGGATGTGATTATTCTTTTGAATAACAACCCCTTGCCTGCCTCTTCGTCCCAGCCTCTTAAAGCACTTTACAGACACTCATCGAACGCCGTAGCCCCTAATGTATTATCCTCTAATGTACAGAGGGGGAACTGGGGCACAGAAAAGTGCCTTGACCAGTAGAAAGCAGAACCCTTGTCTCCGAGCCCCCTGTGCTGATGAATGAGCTCATCAAGCTTATGATTGATGATGGGCCAAACAGCTCTCTGCAGCTTGTGCAAAGTGCAAGTCCAGTATTTTCACCCCCTGATAAACGCAAGTGCCCCTGATCTTTCCTCCTCTTCCCCCCCCTCCACCCCACAGAGCGTTTCAACAGCATTAGCTTTGGATTGAAATCTGCTGTACATTAAATGTTGTTTGTTTAAATGTTGCATAGCTTCACAGCATCCTTGAGCTTGTCTAGCACACAGAGTCACAGCATGTTGTTCACTCTGATTTTGGATGCTAATTGAGCCTGGGAAGGTGCAACTGTATCATTCACACAAATTGGGACATGCAGCTCGGAAAGTTCCTTCCACCAGGAGCATGCTGAAGAGGAATGCAGGCTCGGTGGAGGCAACTGGGATGGGGAAAAGGCACATTTAAAATGTACACATTCAAAGTCCTCTAGAATATATACCAAGAAAACAAATACACTTAAAGGTTTCCTTTCCTTACTACCTCTCTGCATAGTTTTGCACCCAGCCTTCTGTCCCTTGCAGTGGAGTCATTTATGGACTTAGGTGGAAGGGAAGTAAGGGAGCAGCACTTAGGACAATCGTACCAATGAGTGTTATGTAATTAGGTTCCGCCATCCTTGGCAAGGCACGCTAATGCTTTGACTGGTCATATGGGCATTTCCCAGGGGAAATTACAGCCACACCTGTCCTCTTAACCTCAGTATATACTGGAATGAAATTTAGCAGATAAATCTGAGGCAGGTTAGGCACAATACTCATTTTTCTCCTGGCTGTTTTAACAACAGAAGCCTATATACTGAAGTGAAATATCTAGGCTAGAGAGATGCTATTTGTCTATAAACAAATACAAGAAGTATGATGAATAAACCAGAAGAACTGGAAGTATTAGTACAATAAGATAAATTATGACTTAACTGGCATCCCAGAGACTTGGTGGGATAAATCTCATGACTATAATATAGATATAGAGGGGTCTGGCTTATTCAGGAAGGACAGGCAGGGAAAAGAGGGAGGCGGTATTGCATTATAGGTCAAGAATATATAAACTTGTTCTGAGGTCCAGAAGGGGGTGAGAGGCAGACCAGTTGAAAGTCTCTGGGTAAAGATAAAATGGGGAAACGCAAGGGTGACATCCTGTTAGGGGTCTACTATAGGCCACCAAATTAAGAAGAGGAGGGTAGATGAGGCATTTGTAGAACGAATAGCAGAAATAACCAAAACGCAAGACCTGGTAGTAATGGGGGGACTTTAACTACCCAGACATCTGTTGGAAAAGTAATATAGCACAATACAAAATGTCCCATAAACTCTTGGCATTTACTGGGGACAACTTCTTGTATCAGAAAGTGAAGGAAATAAGCAGGGGGCCAGCCCTTTTAGACCTGATTCTGACCAACCGGGAGGAATTGGTAGTGAATCTGAAGGTGGAAGGCAGTTTGGGTGAAAGTGACTGTGAAATGAGAGATTTCATGCTGCTAAGGAAAGAACGGAGTGAGAGCAGCAGAATAAGGACAATGGACTTCAGAAAAGCTGACTTTAACCGACTCAGAGAACTGGCATGCAAGATCCCATGGGAAGAAACTCCAAGGCATAAAGGAGTTCAGGAGAACCAACAGTTTCTCAAGGAGACAATATTAAAGGCACAACTGCAAACCATCCCAATGCAAAGGAAAGACAGGACGAATAGTCAAAGGCCAATATGGCTCCATCTGGAGCTTTTTAATGACCTGAAAAGCAAAAGGGAATCCTACAAAAAGTATAAACATGCATGAATTGCTAAGGAGGAGCACAAAAAAGAGCACAAGCTTGTACGGACACAATCAAAACTGCTAAGGCACAAAATGAGTCATTCATAGGAAGGGACATAAAATGCAGTAAGAAGAGGCTCTTTATACATTAGAAGCGAGAGCAAGACAAGAGGTCCTCTACTTAGCCAGGAAGGGGAGGTAATGACTGATGATATGAAGAAGGCTGAGATGGTCAGTGCCTATTTTGCTTCAGTCTTCACTGAAAAGGTTAATGGTGACTAGATACTCAACGCAATTAATATTAAAAACAAGGGGGAAGGAACGCAAGCCAAACTAGGGGAAAGAACAGGTTCAAGAATATTTAGATAAGTTAGATGTATTCAAGTTGGCAGGGCCTGATGAAAGTCATCTGGGGTACTTATGGAACAAACTCAGAACCGTTAGAATCTTTGAGAACTGCTGGAGGACAGCTGAGGTCCCAGGGGACTGGAGGAAGGGAAAACACAGTACATCTCTTTAAAAAGGGGAACAAAGAGGACCTGGGAAATTGTAGACCAGTCAGCCTAACTTCAGTACCTGGAAAGATACTGAAACAAATCATTAAACAATCAATTTATAAGCACCTAGAGGATAATAGGGTTATAAGGAATAGCCAGCATGGATTTGTCAAGAGCAAATCACGTCAAACCAACCTTATTTCCTTCTTTGACAGGGTTACTGGCCAAGTGGATGTGGGGAAGCCGTAGATATGAGATACCTTGATTTTAGTAAGGCTTTTGACACAATGCCATATGATATTCTCATAAGCAAACCAGGGGAAAGTGCTCTAGATTAAATTACCATAAGGTGGGTGCACAACTGGTTGAAAACACATGGTCAAAGAGCAGTTATCAATGGTTTGCTGGCAAACTGGAAGTGTCTCTAGTGAGGTCCCACAGGGGTCTGTCCTGGGTCCGGTACTATTCAATATTTTAATTAATGACTTGGCTAATGGAGTGGAGAGTAGGCTTATAAAATTTGCAGATGACACCAAAATGGGAGGGGTTGCAAGCACTTCGGAGGACAGAATTAGAATTCAATGACCTTGGCAAATTAGAGAATTGGTCTGAATGCAAAAAGAGGAAATTCAATAAAGATAAGTGTGAAGGAGGGAAGGAAGGAAAAATCAAATGCAAAACCACAAAGTGGGAGATACTTGGCTAGGTGGTAGTACTGCTGAAAAGGATCTGAGGGTTATAGTGGAAGACAAATGGAAGATGAGTCAACAATGTGATGCAGTTGCAAAAAAGGTTGATATTCTAGGGTTTATTACCAGGAGTCTCATATATAGGACACGAGGTAATTGGTGCTGGTGAGGCCTCCGCTGGAATTCTGTGTCCAATTCTGGGCACCACACTTTAGGAAAGATGTGGATAAATTGGAGAGAGCCCATAGAAGAGCAACAACAATGATATAAGATTTAGAAAATCTGATCTATGAGGAAAGGTTAAAAAACTGAGCATGTTTAGTCTTGAGAAAAGAAAACACAGGGGACCTGATAACAGTCTTCAAATATGTTAAGGGTTGTTGTTATACAGAGGACGATGATCAATTGTTCTCCATGTCCACTGAAGGTCGGACAAGAAGTAATGGGATTAATCTGCAGCAAGAAAGATTGAAGTTTGATATTAGGAAAAACTTTCTAACTCTAAGGACAGTTAAGCTCTGGAACAGGCTTTCAAGGGAGGTTGTGGAATCCCTGTCACTGATGATGTTTAAGGACAGGTTGGACAAACAGCTGTCAGGGATGGTCTGGGTTTACTTGGTCCTGCCTCAGCACAGGGGGGTGGACTTGATGACTTCTCGAGGTCCCTTTCAGCCCTACAGTTCTATGATTCTGTGCTATTCTTATTCATCTGTGTCCACACCTTTCTTGAATCTTACCAAACCAATTGTCTTAGTAATATCAATCCATAACCATCTCAGAGCTGACTCTGGTATACTTCATTCTGAAAATATACTGACCATCAACATGGTAAAAATAATGGGCCTGACTTTCAAAATCGCTCAGCATCCAGCAGCCCCCCCTGAGAACAATAGAGAGCTCCCCTGCCAGACACACACACACCTACTGGGAACAATGGGAGCTGCTGAGTGCTAAGCATTTTTAAAAATCTTGCCATACGTATAATTCCCCATCATGATAATACATGGCACAAACCTGAACTAACCTAGTAACCTTCATATGTCCTTGTAAATTGGGCATTTTACAGGTGGGGAAACTGAGGCAATAAATGGTTAAGTGGGTTGCCCAGAGTTACAAAGGGTCATTCAGAGTCAGGATTAGAACTCAGGAGTTCCTACAGCCTAGTCCTGTGAGTGGACCACTCAACTGCCATTCACACACAGAATACACACATGCAGGTCGGCTGGATTCTGCCCCTTTTACACAAGCCTCCAATCCACATGAAATACTGTTGAACACACAAACCCCTCGCCATGTCTAATCTGGGGTCTGAGCCATGGGTAGCGAATGCCATGCTTTTATAAAGTAAGGGCATAATTGCCATTTTTCAAAGCAGGGAGAGCTTGTGCTAAAGGATCCAGAAACCAAAGGGAGCCCTAAATAATGAAAGAGCTCATCCGCATACCGCATCGCAAATGCAAATCACCCTGGTGTCCTGGGATTTTTCACTTAGACCATTGGCAACACCGTCAGTTTGTCAGGTTCATAATTAAAGTTCAGCTGAGATCTGCGTGCCAGCGATGGGCTACCAAGTCACAGAGCATATCGACACAGCCTTCAGCGTAGGCGGGTCTGAGGTCAGCCAGATGCTCGGAGTTACTCTCCTCCTGATGCCTGTGGATTGCTAGAATCACTTGCTTTAACTGCTTCTTGCCCAAGGGCCCTCTTCCTGCAAGACAGAATACACTAGCCTCCTATCTAACCACGTCATCTTTATTCCTTCCCTACTCCCACCCTGTACTCTATGCCCCTGCTGTCCTGGTCTTTACCTCAATTCTATGCTCTGTGTGGCAGGACAGCTGTCGTTATTTATATGTGAGGTCTGTTCTCATGAGATATTACTGGAATTTGTAATGCCGGTAGCACTCAGTTGTCCTAGCTGAGATCAGACCCCGTTGTGCTAGCTTGCTGTATATATACTTAGTGAGAGACAGTGCCTGCCCCCAAATGGCTCACAGTCTAAATAGACAAGACTGAGAGAATTGAAGGATTATCACCCCTGTTTTACAGGAGGGGAGCTGAGGCACAGGTAGATTAAGTGATTTGCCCAAGGGTGTGTGTGTGTGTGTCTCACAGAGAGAGAGAGAGAGAGAGAGAGCGCACTATCATAGTTCAGGGGAGCAGTGAGCACTGCAGTCTTTGGTGCTTCTCCAAACCAAACCCCAAGCACTGAACCGTCGTGGTTCCCCTGCCACGGGTTGGTAATGGCTGCTTTAAACCATGGTTATCAAGGGGCTTTACAATAAACAATTTGTTCCTAGAACCAAAGTGTCCTCTGGCGGTTGGGAAAGGCCTATCACGTAACGGGTGCTACCACAAATAAAGAATGTAAAACGGGGAGGGAGGGAATCTCCCAACTCTGCAGCACGTGGCCCTCAGTCTGCATGGCTGCACCAAACCACACTGCCTCTGCTTGCTTTACTATGTGCTGCCCAGGGACTGAGGTTTGCACTCAGGTGTGTTTGTGAGATGAATGCAAAGCTGATTCTGAGGAGACGTGTGGTGCCTGGGAGGTGCGGGAGATCAGGCAGGGAGGCATCAGGCTGGCAGGTGCTGCTTGTGGCTAATTGGTATTAGTGGAGTGGGTGTCTAAATGTGACTGACTGGAGCTGGGCTCAGTTGTATTTTCCAGCAGACTCAGAATGCCATTGGTGGTGAGCAGGACGTGGTATGCCTTAAATCACCAAGGATGAAATGCAGCCTGGTGCAAAAGTCTGCTTGAGGCCCATGAGCCCCGTGTAAGCCTTCAGACTCCAAATCTGTCCCAGTCCATGCACATTCTGTCACTGACTCCCACAGTATCAGGGTTTGGCCCTTCATCGCTGGGCTCAGCTGGTTCCCAGAATCTTGGGCAGGTTCTTGGGCAGGGGTCGCTACACCCCATCTGCATGGCCTGGGTGCCACAGAGTGTAATGTCCTTGTGGGGAGCAGGAAAGTGGAAAGGAATAAAAATGGCTATTTCTCCTTTACAACACCTGATTCTGTGTGTGAGGAGCAAACATGCCCCGAATCCAAGGGATTTAACCATGTCTCTTGGGGGTCACGGCTGTGGCTTCAGTTTGGGATTAGCTGGGAAAGAACAGACACAAATTCTTCTGGCACACGAAGCAAACCCCTGCCTGCAGGTTGCTACTTCCCCACCAATGTGAGATTTGCATTAAGTATGGGCGTGATTCCTCACAGCCTTTCACCTTGGGCCTGTGCAAAATGGGTGTAAAATGCTCCCCTGCTCCTGTGGGAATGTTTTACCTTCGCTTTGCACAGATATTAATAACGACACAAGGGTGCTATGCTCCATTGCCCGACACCATGGTGCAGCCCTTTGCCCTTGTGCAGAATGGGTGTAAATGCTCCCATTCTGGTTTGTGCATACTATGCACAGGTGTAAACGCCTACCTGTGGGGCAAGCCCCAGGTGCAAGGCAGGCTAGCTGCAAAGTCACCTCCTTGTCCTCCTTTCCTTCTCCAGCATGGGCCCTGCAAAAAGCTGGGCAATGGACAGGCAGCTGGTGCTTGTCGTGCTGACTGGTACCAGCTCATTGGCACTTTGTGCCCCCCTTCGTTTGTTTGTTGTTTGCTCCCGATGTCCACACTCTTACACTTAGATGGCAAGCTCTTTGTGGGAGAGAACGTCCCTTTGCTCTGTGTTTGTGCAGCGCCTGGCACAATGGGGCCCTGATCCATGACAGGGGCCCCTGGGTGCTACCACAGTACGGGGGGAATTCGACCCGATGTAGGCGCTTGATGTTCACCCTCATGCATTTTCACTCTCCTATGTGATGGAAACAAGACTGCAAATGCTTCTAAGGGCCACGATTGCATGACAGTGCATTAGCTTATTTAACTGCACCCACTAACAAAGGGAAGTTAGTTTTATGTTTTGCTAGCCAGCCTGTTGCTAAGGTGGCTAATTGCAGTTATTTCATTCCCCACCCCTGCTAGTGGGGGAGAGCTCACTCCATCCTTTAAGTCATTTGGATTTGAGCCAGGGTTTTCTTGACGTTTTTCTCTCTGTAATCTGAAATGTGCAGCCAGCTCCTCTAGTGCTGAAGCTCCCTCATAAAAAGATTGCAGTAAATAATAATTAATCCGATCATATTTCAATGCTGCCTAAATCCTACAGGATTTCAAAACTGATTGTAAACATAGGTGCTAAATACTAAACACCCTCCTACAAAGGTGTTCCTGTAGGATAGCTGAAATGCCAGACCATTTTACTGTGTTATTATTTATCGGCATTTCCAAGGCACCCACCATCAGCAGAGGACGGAGCACCTCACACGCAGCTCTTTCAGCCCCAGCCAGGTTCCATTACCTCCATACTGTTGCTGGGGTAACTGAGGCCCTGGGCAGGGCAATGACTTGCCCAGGGTAACAGAGAAAGGTTATGGCAGCACGTTGAGCAGAATCTAGATTGCCTGACTCACCGGCGTTCACCTTAAACACCAGGCCCTGATGCTTCCCCAAGAAGGTCTGATTTGTTTTGAGAGTCATCACTGACATTTCTAGGACCTGATTCTCTATATCCCTGCACCTTGTGTCGTCATTGAGACCAGTGCAAGGTGAGTGTAAACTCTACCGTAGCATTTTGCATGGACTTTGCACTGGTGTAAATGACTGCACAAGACACAGGGCAATGGAGACTCAGGCCCACAGTGTCCAAAAAATGCTGCAGCTGCAAGAGAAGATTAACCCGACTGTATTATCCCGGTAGCCTAGGGCCCTGCTAGAAAATACAGTAGAACCTCAGAGTTACAACAGTAACCTCCTTGGGACTGGAGGTTGTTCATAACTCTGAAATGTTCCTAATGCTGAACAAAACGTTAGGATTGTTCTTTCAAAAGTTTACAACTGAACATTGACTTCATACAGCTTTGAAACTTCACTATGCAGAAGAAAAATGCTGCTTTTAACTATGTTAATTTAAATGAAACAAACACAGAAACAGTTTCCTTACTTTGTCAAATCTTTTTTTAGACTTTTTTTAGTAGTTTACTTTTAACACAGTACTGTACTCTACAATATTTGCTTTTTTTTTCTCCATCTCTGCTGCCTGATTGCGTATTTCCGGTTCCAAATGAGGTGTGTGGTTGACCGGTCAGTTCATAACCTTGAGGTTCTACTGTAGCATCAGGTGAGCTTGGTACCAACGGCAGATCATGATCTGACCAGAGTGCTATCTGTGCTAATGATATTGCAACAGAGAAAGACCTGGATGTGACACCCTGGCACCCGAATATTCACCACTGTCACGTAATTAGGATATGTTTTGTACAAAGTATGCTTTGTGAGGTATCATTCTAAAAGTCTTGATCTGCTAGACAGTAATATCTCGTTGGATTGTATGTGCTACCATCGTATGTGAAGTTATGAAGTTTGGCTATGTGTGTGTTACTGAAACATGTTGTGAGGTTGAAAACACCCACAAGCAGCCTTTCAGGTACAACAGTAAAAAGGCCAAACAGTGTTAATGGCTTATTGAGGAAATGCGCACAAGCACAAGGATTACCCCAGGAACCGTGTACAATAGAAACCTCTCAGAGAGAGCACTACACAATGGGAACTGTCTGACCCAGGTTACAGCAAAAGAGCTTTCCAGCAAGTGGGGAGAAGATATAAAAGGGGGAAAATGACATAATGGGGGGGACCTCACTCTCCCTACAACACCACACCTGGAAACACCTGGGGGGCAAGGACTGAACTGTGGGAAGTGATGGTCCCAGGCTAGAGGCATTCCTAACCTGTGTATGAAAACCGGAAAAACCCAAGCTGCAGAGCCAAGGCAGCTTGTGCCTTAAGAGTCTGCCAGCCTGTTTATCACTCAGGGTGAGAATTTTCTAATTTATATCCTACTTATCTAGTGTGCAGTTTTGTTTATTTACTTAGGTACTCTGCTTTGATCTGTTTGCTAACACTTATAATCACTTAAATCAATCCGTTTGTAGTTAATACATTTGCTTTTGTTTTGTCTAAAACCACTGTGTGGAAATTATAACTCAGGGCAGAAAGCTGGTGCATATCTCTCGCCGCATTGAGGGAGGGGGCGAATTTTATGAGCTTACGCTGTACAATTCCCTATGCAGTGCAAGACGGTATCATTTTGGGTTTACACTCCAGAGGGGGGTGCATGCCTTAGCAACTGGGAGGTGCCTTATCTGAGCTTTCCCATGTAGAGCTGATCCCAGCATCTGTGTGAAGCTGCAGCTGGGTGTGTCCCTACCTGTGTGTGTGCTGGTGAAAGAGCAGGCTTGGAGAACTTGGCAACTTATCACAGCACCACAGTGTGAAAGGGAGCCCGGTCAGGTGGGTTCAGTGGCACCCCAGTTCCAAGTGGCACCCCGGGTGGAACCTGTCACAGTGGACCCCTTTTAAAAAAGCCCCAAATCCCTCGATTGACTATGTGCAGGCCAACCAGGAGTGAGTGAGATAGAGATGCATGTCAGCAGAGGGAGGGAGCTGGCTGCCCTGGGGGAGTGTGTGGAGTATAGACAGAGAGGCTACATTTACACAGCAGCTGGGAGGCTGCTTCCCAGCTCAGGTAGACATACACGCGCTAGCTCCGCTCGAGCTAGTGCCTAAAAATAGCAGCGTGGCCACAACACCTGAGCACAGTCCCGCCTGACCCTCTGGGTACGTACTTGGTGGGGGCTAGCCCCAGATGCAGACTGTGCTGCCGCAGTCACACGGCTATTTTTAGGTGCTAGCTCAAGCAGAGCTAGAGCATGTGAATCAGCCCACGCTGAGAATTACACCTCTGTGCCCAGGCAGAGCTGCCTGCCCTGGGGGAGTGTGCGGAGTATAGACATATCGAGCGACCGCCAGGGTTCCATTCCCAGCTCTGAGAGACAGCATTCGAGTATGGTACTGGAAGTCAAGATGCCTGGTTTTTATTGCTGGCTCTGCCACTGGCAGCATGACTTGGGCAAGTCAGATAAACGCTCTGTTTACTTCTTTGTCAGCTGAGGATAATGACACATACCTATCTCCAAGGGCAGTTGTGAGGCTCTGTTAATTAATGTCTCCAATGTGGTTTGAGGTACTTGGATGCAAATGAAATTACTCTTCTTTTATTATCTTCAAAGGCACCCTAGTCTGTGCACAAACCTAGAATAACTTGCTCACACTGACTCGAATGGACCCCACAGTATTTCAGACCCTGGGCTAAATCATTCTTTTGTCTGTTGCTCCATAAGGCCATGTGAATCCTGTGGCAGAGAAATGACAAGAAACTTCTATTTGCTCCAAGAAAAAGCATAAGTTACCAAGCTGTGTTTCAGTGCAGAGTATAATGGAGCCAGTCTCAACTCACAGTAGCTCAGGAACCACACAGAACGATCCACTCCAAGATAGCGCAACTGGGGACAAGCGCTTACCTGAAGGCACTGAAAGGGCTGAGTTCAGTTTGATTGCTCTGAGTCATGAGACAAATGAATTGGAAGTGCAAGCTGTCCTCGTAGGCCAAAGCAGTGACGGATGGAAAAGGCGGCTCCATCTGATGCTTTAATTTCCTTTTAAGTGTCGTGCTAGTTGCATAATGTTAAAAGCAGAAAATGCTCTTGTGTGCAGTGAAGGGGGACTGTGAAAAATAAATAAATAAGGCCGAGTGGAAAATTCCCAGCACAACAGCAGTGCTGGCAGATATCCACCACCCGTCTCCCTTTCTGAACCCTTGGTCCAGGTAGCACAGGAGTTCACACTCTGCACTAAATGGATAACAGCAGGACAGCGCTATTGCATGAAACAGAATAATTAATGTTCATAAAGAATAATCAATATGTGACTCGGGGACTTTTCAAGAGAGCGGAATCAATTATTGCATCTCTTACATCAGACCCACACACCCCACACAGCAGTGACTCTATCTTGCTAACGCTATCTCGACTTGCTGACGGAGTATGACCCTTTGCGTTACCCTAAAGCACAGGCCCTCCTCAGCTGGGCACATTCAAACGGGACCATAAACAACAACGAAGGCAGTTAATAGTTACTTTCAGATGAGGACCATTATATCTGAGGCCCATTTTCCTTGTGTCAGTAAGACACAATACCAGCCGAACAGAGACTTCCAAACTCTTTCCTTCCATCACACTTGCTAGCAGTGATTCTTCTCAGTGGATACAGGATCTTGTTTTCTGGCTACGAAGAGAGCCCTGAAATCGACTGAGACACATGAATCATCCTCAATGGGGGAGAGAGTTGGGGGGTTCTTCAGAGACACCCTGGGAAATGAAGTTGTAAGTTTTGATCTTCCACTTCCATGAGCTCAGTGTTAGAGAAAGTCAGGGGGAAGACAAGGGGAGCTGAGACAGGTCACCAGGAGCTGAAGAGACAGACCAGAGTGCAGATTCCCACAGGGATGAATGCTAAGAATGGACTGTGACAAACAGAAAGGCTACAGCACTCTGGGGAGATTTTGCCCAGTGCAAGGTTGGAAAATTGGGTCCCCCGAGTTTGCCAACAGACTATGCATCTCACTGTATCCACTTTCATTGCTCAGTCTTTGCAGCATGGATCAAGATGTATCCTCATTGATGCTGTTCCAGAATCCACCTCCCTGGTCCATTGAGAGGGTGCATTCAGTGCATTAAATATTTTTAGACATATCAAGCCTGAAAAATCTCACCAAGCCAATTAAAACTGCTCCATGATTGCTGAATGTACGGGTTTCATTCGGAATTTGCATAATTTCCAACCTTCTCTCATCAAACTAATTCTCTTCAGCTAATGCATCTTCCCCATGTCTGCTGCTGTCTGACAGGAATAAATAAGTGTTTGGGTGACATTTCCAGCACATAGAAACGGATTACACAGGGAATTTACACTTAGAACATGAGAAGTTATTTCCAATCTGGAGGGAAGTTGCTTCGGATTTTGCTCCTTTGGGACACCTAGGGCAGAACTCACTCACTTGGTCTCAGACTGGCACCTTTTTCCTTTGCTTTAAGGACCTCTTAGTGATCATTAAAAAGAAAAGAGCTTTTCTATATTTTGTTTTCATGTCAGGACTTGTGCAAAGAATCTGTATATATGTATTTAGTAGAAAATCTCTCCGGTGAGAGTCCTGGATTTTTGGGAATGAGACTGTTGATTTTATTACACCTTGCTTTATTTCGGCTTCCTTCAGAGGTTGCATGACACTGGGTTTGGGTCATCAGCTGCTTTTGAAAAGGCTGCAAGGTCCATAGAGTTCAGATTGTCATATGTGAGTGGGGAGAAGAGGTATTGGACCTAATGCACAGGACTGCGGATCAGGAGAACTGGGTACTGTTGTAAGCGCTGACTCACTTGGACAAGGCACTTAACTATTCTTCTTCCTTATCTGTAAAATGGGGACAATTTTGGCCTACTTCACAGGAGTGCCAGGAATCTAAATTAATTCATTATTTGTTCTACTTATTACTTGTATTCCCGTGTTCCTGCTAAGCACTGTCCAAACATATATAAACATACAGTGCCTGTTCCAAAGAGCTTATAATTAATGGCCCTGATCCTGCAGAGCACTAATGAATCTGACTGTAGGGTGGGGGCCAGGGTTTGTAATGGGCTTTGAGATCCTCAGATGGAAGGCTCTGTACACTGCAAGGTAGGGTTGCTATCTTTATCATTATTACACATCTGTATTGCAGGGTGCACTCTTTCCAATGGCGTGTTGCATTTTGCAAAACTAGGTAAAGAGCATGAAAAGCAATTTCTCCTGGGGTCTTAGGCACAGACTTCGAGAGAAAATCACAGAAAAATCTCAAATTTATTGTAGGTATCCTCAGGCACTTCACTCTTCTCTTACCACTCTTGGTATTTTCCTCTGGCACATGTCTCCGTTTAAGCACACACAGTGCAGTGGGGGAAGTGGGCTCAGGAAGCAGCAAATCCTATAGCTGGTCTCAGTACCATTTTATCTCCTAATTTCAGGGCAGCGAGACTAATCCGATGCTATTACTAATGCATTTGAAATGTTAATGAACTCGGGGGTCTACCCACACTTTTCCTAGTAAAGGCTAGAACTAAAAACCCGTGCCAGGGTTGAGTGTGGTATTTTCCATTCCAGGTACACAAAGGCAGCAAGGCATTGAGGATGTTCCCGAAGCAGAGCAGATGCCCAGCTGCGCCAGGGGACACATGAACTCCACATCACAGAATCACCAGCACAGCCGGTCTGCACCTGCTCTTTGAACTGCGCAATGGCCTCAATGGAGGGTAGACTATCAATGAATCTTTGCAGCTCAGCCATGAGGTAGGTCACTAGAATTATCTCCATGACATAGAGGGGGAACGGGCGGCAGAGAGGTTACGTGACTTGCTAAAGGTTATAGCAGAGGAGTCTGTGACGGAGCCGGGATTAGGACTCAGGAGTTCTGACATCCAGGCGTGTGCTCCTACCGCTAGACCAAAAAATCAGTGGAAGTTACATCCTGCAGAGTGAAACACCAGGTCCCAGGTCTGGCTCCTCCCACCATTTCCAAACTATGGGAATCATAAACTTCCACTTGCACAGCCAATGGGGACCTTGGGCCTGGCTTGCAGTCACACTACAGCCCCTGTCCACCGCTCTGGCAGGGTAACGTAGAAGTGTAGGGTTTATTTTAATGTCTCATCCCTGGGCCAGCCTCACTGACGGTGTGCCCTCCCTTCCAACAAGCACAGCATTGCACATTGCCCTGGGGTAGGCACGCGTGTCCCGGGGGTAGCCTAGAGCTCACAACCCAGCTTGCAGGGAAAGGCTGCTGCTTGCTGAGCACTGATACCCGCCATCAGCTGAATAATGTGGAGTGTGGGGAGAGCTGGTGGAGACGTGGTGTCTGGGGAGAAGGCAGCGAGCCTGGGGAGGCGATGAAAGCTCGAGCTCCTTCTTGCACAGAGAAGGAAGGTCGACCATCTGGCCTTCTCCTGATTGCCAGCTCTTAGAGGATTTCTTCGGGCTCAGATTTGAATAGGACCATCTGTGCTATAATTAAAGGGACTAAACACTGTTCCTCAGCTTTATAGCCTCTCCAAATATATCTGTACACACACTCACCCCTTTAAATTGCTCTCAGATGTTCAGGAGGGTCCTGGCGCTGCTCATAAGGAAGGGTGCTCCCTTGTCTTCGTGCTCTAGCCTGCTTTGTGTTGCACAGGTAGCATTTATTTAGCAAAGAGGTGCTGTGTTGGTATGCCAGAGCATAGCGGAGATGCAGTCCCTCAAGCACCGATGGGGGGCGGGGTTGCCCCACCTAACTCAGAGCATAGGGGAGGTGCTCTGCTGGGATCAGAAATGGAGGCAGGGGTACGCAGGGACCGGAAAACCCTTACAGTCGGAGCTTTGCGACCGCAGCATGAACCCCTTTCGGGATATGTCTACACTGCAGCTGGGACCGTGCTACAGCACAGGTAGAACTACACACACTAGCCCTGCTCGGGCTAGCGTGCTAAAAATAGAAGTGTGGTGGGCTACAGCAGCCTGGGCAGTGGCTGGAGCTACAAACCCGCCCGGCCCCCCGAGTACATATGCAGGTGGCCACAGCCACATTGCTATTTTTAGCATGCTCATTTGAGCAGAGCTAGCCTCTGTCTGTCTGCCCGTGCTGAGAAGCACCCTCCCAGCTGCAGTGTAGACATACCCGAAGTTAGTTACAGCTCAGACTCCTTACGCCACTGAGAGTCCAGGGGATGAAGAGTTGTTTGAACCTTTTAAAGAGAATGGAAGGTGGGACTTTCCCTAAAGCGTCTTTTTCAGATCAGCTACAGGACACCAGCTACATTGCAGGTGAGAGGGAGCAGAATTGTCTCCTGTTCCGATTACTGTGTGCGCGTTTGGCATCTGCATGCACGAGCTGGGCTAAATACCCATTGCCCGGGTAAATGGCCAACTGGACCATGCACATGCAAAGCAGATGAGCAGCTGCACACACACAAATGCACGTGGCTCACCAGCCTCAATTCCCAATCCCAGTAAGTTATCTCCCTCCTGAGCCCTGGTTAGAGTTCGGACAGCAAACAGCTCTGCCAAATCAATCCGTGGCGGTCACAGGGAAACGAGTTAAGGCCGATGCACCATCCTGGCAGCGTGGCAGGGGAGGCGTTCCAGGTTGCTCGTGACAGTGGTTTATCATGCCTCACCTTACAGCATGGGCTTTGAAATCTGCAAGAGAGAGATGGTGGAGTCATCATGAGACTATTTCAGTCATAAAGCATCCATGTCCCTAAAGCGCTTGTGAGAGGCCCGGGGGGTGTCTAGTGGAGAGGGTGCTGCACGGGGACTCAGGAGACCTGGGTTCGAATTCTGCCCACTGACCTGCAATGTGAGCTTGGGCAAGTCATTTTCCTTCCTGTCCTATGTGTCCTGTCTGTTTAGGGGTAAAACCCTTTCAGGTAGCGGCTGTTTCTCAGTGTGAGTCTGTGCAGCCGCCCAGCACAACGGAGCCCTGAGATCAGCTGGGGCTTCTAGGCACTACTGTCAGATAATACTACTGGGCCCTGGTCCTATATGACGGGGTAGTCGCAGAGTTACAAAATTGTCATGCAAATGTATGAGCCCAAGCACCAAACCTCTTCACGCCCCCCACCTCCGGCCATGACAGTGACAAGAACAGAAATGCAACCCCTCCTCTCCCTGCCAAACCGCTGAGACTCACCAGGCAGGTGGGTGAGAGGAGTGCTGCCAGGCTGAGCTAGGGAGCAAGACCTTCAGAGTCACTTCAGCACAGGCTGCACGTCAGTAAGAATCTTAAAGGCCGGTGCGAGGGTGCTGCATGTGACTGTCCTGCCCTCACGGGCAGTGGTGACAGGGGCTTCCCAAACATTCCCAAGGAGAATCCTCAGAAGAGGAAATCCCGTACTGGGGCTGGATTCGTTTCCCTGTGTGCCTTTCTCTGCCAGTTCAGATGTGTGATCCCCATAGCCCACAGACCTCCCTGGCGCAGCAATATCCACCTAAGCCTGAAGTGAATTTCCTTCCAACAATCTGTTGTTGATTCCAGTCCCGTGCTCCTGATTGTTCTGCGTAGCACACAAATGATGAGAGTCTGCTCCAATGAGCAGTTCTGTTTCCAGGCATGGCAAAATCCCTCTGGATTAGGGTGACCAGACAGCAAGTGTGAAAAATTGGGACTGGGGGTGGAGGGTAATAGGAGCCTATATAAGAAAAATACCCAAAAATTGGGACTGTCCCTATAAAATCGGGACATCTGGTCACCCTACTCCGGATGAACTTTTCTCCTCCTCTCTCCCCTCCCTCTTGCTATTTCCTCAGCCTGCTCAGGAATACAGAGCGCTGATCTGTAATTTCCTTGCTGGCTACATCTCTCACCTTAATTGTGAGTGCCTCTGCTACCATTTCCATTTAGCATTTGTCATTCCCTTCATCAGGCCTGTCATCTTGCCTCACCTAAATTGCTGCAATACCTCCAGCTTTCTCAGCCTGTCATTTCAGGGGGCTAATTTCCCTCGTAATCAGGCATCCCGGTGAGTTTCTTGTTTAAGTGAAAGGTATGGTTACCCTGGTTACTTTATATTCTAGGGAAACGGGGGTGCAGAGGAAAGGAACGGATGCAATGCAAAGCCAGAACAAGGCAGGGAGTATTCCGTTGCGTGGCACATTGCACCAGACTTTTATGGAGACTTAAGCAATCAGCCACATCGCCAGACTCATCTTAAAGAGCTCCAGATAAATGAGAGCCATCCAGTCAGTCATTCTAAGAGCACCTTCAAGAGTGTTCATAAGTGTCTTCCCCTACCTCAGCTAGCATACATCAATAGTTTGGTCTGCCTGAATAAGGAGCCAGATCTGCTGCTAAATCCTTGATTATAAAAGAGTGCTGCTCCCGGCCAGTCTTGGCTTCCCCAAGGGTCTGTGGGTATGTACGACAGAGGTGCAAGCAATTCATTGCAAAATCCAAAACTGGTCACAATTCAGCACGTTTGTATTACGTTACCGACACCGAGTGAGGACTGGTGCCGCCAGGGGGTCCAGGCCACGGCTCCCTGCAGTGGTTAGCAGCACTCCTTCCGCTGCAATTCTATGTGGGGATGTTAGTGCTGGCGGGAAGGTGCCAGCCTGACAGCCATGGAGACTGAAGGCCTCTCCATAGTCACAGGCCAGACAGCACAGTGCAAAGCTTCCCTCACTGCCTCTCGGTGAGAACAAAGGGCAGGGGGATGTGCCTTCGACAGGCCTAACATCGTAACGCTGGCTCTAGAAGAGCTCGTGGGAATGGCTGTCCAGAGCTCACGCGGCACTTCAGAGACGAGGGCCCAGAAGCGGGTGACAGTGACCCAGCCTGTCCCTGCTCAGTGCAGGAGGCCATGTGCTCTTGAGCACCATGTTTCGTCGGCCCATCTCCCCCACAGGCCACTGCTTGCCTAGGAAGGGCAGCTCCCTGAAAGACACCTGTGTGTTCATGTGCTCTCCCAATAACGTGCATCGCTCCCATGCAGTAGCGGCGCCAGCTTTGCCGGCGCCCTAGGCGGCGGCAGGTCCCGCCCCCGAAACCCCGCCCCCAACAGCGGCGGCGGAAGGTCCCGCCCCCAAGTTTCTACGGGCGGCGGGGGCGCAGGCGCCCCCAAAATAGCAGCGCCCTAGGCGACCGCCTAGGTCGCCTAATGGGAGCGCCGGCCCTGCTCCCATGCAGCCCCCTTCAATCAAGCTGCTTAATTCAGAATCCCCTTCCACAGGCCACATAGTGTGAGCCTTAGAGAGTGCGAAGGAGACACCTCGCTGCACTGACGGAGGGATTTACTACCGCGGCCAGGCAGAATACGAAGGGGCTTCTTCTCGGAACAATCGAACCGAGAGAGAAGGGGCCTGCAGGGACATAACACTAGGCCTGTTTGTGCCTATGCCTCTAATAACCACAGCCCATGAGGTGTAATTTGCTGACACAACCCCTTTCTGTCCACAGAACCTTGTGAGTTCTGTTCCCCTGTCTCAATGGACGTTCCCTGGCAGAGCACGCTGAGGCCCAGATTCTTCAGAAGCGGCCCAGCTTAGCCTCCAGTCTGATGCCTGCTTTTCTGAGTGCAAAGAATTGCAGCACGTTATACTGTGCTCAGCTCCCAGTCAGGGAGTTATAAAATGTTCCTGAAATGACTTGAAGACACAAACTTTTTCTCTCATAGCAGAGACCTCTTACTTAAATCAGGCCATAGACACACATTGCATTAGGTCATGAGAGGTCTTCTGAACACACCAGGTCCTGAGTATTTATCCCAGATCTTCTCATAAATAATAAGATTTTACATTTCCCTAGGGCCGCGCACCCAGAATAACCCCAGTGTGCTTGACAGCTGGATGCAAACATCACTTCTCTTATTAATGAAGTGCAGCCCCACCCCCACCTGGGGTGGAACACAGTAACGAGTGAACAGTGTACAGCAACACTGCACAATGGGTTGGGGCAAGATGTAAAGAAGAATCTCATCTCCAATTGACCGTGCAGGGAGCATGTGCTGGCTTGCAATTAACTGAGCTGAATTTGGCCAGATTCATAGATTTTAGGCCAGAAGGGACCATTGTGATCATCCAGTCTGACCTGCATAACCCAGGCCATAGAACTTCCCCAAAATATTTCCCGTTTGAATTACGACAGATCTTTTAGAAAAACATCCCATCTTGATTTTAAAATGTCCAGTGATGGAGAATTCACCACAGCTCTTGGTAAGCTGTCCCAAAGGTTAATTACCCTCGCTGTTAAAAATAATGTACACCTGATTTCCAGTCTGGTAGCTTCAATTTCCAGCCATTGGACCTTGTTATACATTTGTCTGCTGCACTGAAGAGCCCCCTATTATCAAATTTCAGTTCCCCATGCAGGCACTGACAGGCTGTGATCAAGTCACCCCTTAACCTTCTCTTTTGTAAACTCTTTGGATCTATCTCTATAAGACATGTTTTCCAATCCTCCTTCAATCATTCTCTTGGCTTTTCTCTGAACCGCTTCCAATCTGTCAACATCCTTCCTGAATTGTATCAGAGGGGTAGCTGTGTTAGTCTGGATCTGTGAAAGCAGCAAAGAATCCTGTGGCACTTTATAGACTAACAGACGTTTTGCAGCATGAGCTTTCGTGGGTGAATACCCACTTCTTCGGATGACTTGCATCCGAAGAAGTGGGTATTCACCCAC